>PVKA01012385.1:0-57971 GCA_004027165.1 Ctenomys sociabilis
AAAAAAAAAAAAAAAAAAAAAAAAAAAAAAAAAGAAAAGACACTTGTTCAGAATTTAAAAGCTGAATAGTGGTTCATCAAGTGGGCAATTCTAGGAAGGATGCTGCACCATAGAAGAAGGAAAAAAGTGAAAAGCACAGTCAGAAAACAACAAAAAGTTTAAAGAGGCATAAAACAAATATTCAGGAAGTGGCAATGATTTGTGAGATGAGATCAGCAAAGGCACGACTTTTCAACAACAAACGCCTCCTGTGCCATGATGGAAGGATGGAGTTTTTACCCTGGTGGTGCTGAGAGGCTGTTGAAGGATCTTAAGTAGGAGGGTGGCATTAATAGATTTGCATTTCAGAATGACGGCTATGGCTCTTTTGAGGATTGATGGATCAGTGGCAGGAAACCGTTTAGGAAATTTTGCTATAATCTAGGCCAAGAGATTTTGAATTAATGTGATAGATGCCATCTTGGATAAGAAGGGATATTCCAGAAACAAATAAGAAGTAAAACCCAATTTAGGGATTCTTTTTTAATCAGGAGGTAGAAGAAAAAGTCACTGCATGTTTACTTTGGCCTGATTTGTTAATGATTTCATTTATTATTCATTCAATTTGGGAATTTTTGAGCTTGACTTTTTAAGAAACACCAAGGGGGTAGAATGCTGATTTTCACATATAGAGTGTGGTGCATTAGTGGGTTACAGAACCAAGTTTGAGTGCCACCTACTCAGTAAGTTATTAAAGTGCTGTGAAACACTCACAGAAGGGCATAAAGAAATAAGAGAAACTAAGAGAACACAAGGTTGTGGACAGAGGAGAAGGAGCTTGAGTAGTACACTAAAAAAATATAGAAATAAAGAGAAGTAACAACCAATGGAAAATTATCAGTGTATTAAATAAAGCAGGAATCTACAGTGTGGTAAAGTCCAGAGATTCTGATTTCTGGATCTATGTACACATTTATGTGCATATCTCTAATGATAGTTACTCCATTACAGATTTAAAATGGAAAGTATTAGTTATATAAAACATGTAAATAACATTTAACATTGGAATTAGAGCACAATCATTGTATGGCAGTATAAATGACATGTTTTCAGTTTAAAATTTTTTTCAGAATAATAGTGGTAAAAGAGACTTTGATTCAAATGCTGCACCGTGCCCAGTCTCGATTGCCATTTCAGTGTGCCCCGGAGGGCAGGGCTGGCACAGTAAGCCCAGGGATTGAATCCTCGGCCCCTGCATCTGCTTGCAGGTGCTTTAATCCACTGAGCTATTTGGCTGGCTCAGAAGTATATTGATTTAAGTGAAGTACACATAGAAAATCTGTACTCACATAAACATGCAATTAAAAAAACTAAATAAAAGGGGTCAGGGAGATGGTTCAGTGGAATAAGCACTTCCCTGGCAAGGGCAAGGTTCTGAGTTCAACCCCTGGTTCCACAAAAAATAAATAAATAAATAAATAAATAAATAAATAAATAAAATATAAATAAATAAAAATATTCATATCCTCTTCAATTTACTGTGGTATACTATTTTGATACTGTTCCCAAATTGAACAGTTTTCAGAAATAAGAAATTGTATAAAACTGGAGCTATTAATAAGCAATGCATTTGGTGAAATGTTGGATGAAGAAAAGTGATTGAACTACATGAAGAAGAGATTTATAGGAAATTTCATTAATTTAGTTGATCGCTGAAATAACAAAAAATAAATACTCAACTACTACCATGAACCTGCTATAGTATAGCTTTGGGTTTATGTTAATAGACTCATTTGAGAACAGTTTTGCTGAGAAACTGGTATAAAAACTCTATGAGAATGTACCCAGAGTTATAGGTTAGGAGCAAACTCACAGGTAATCTGGCAGGCCTTCTCTCAACCAGACTTTGAGTAAAAGTCTCCTAAGATTGTGGATCAGAAAATAAAGCAGAAAAAAATTAAATTTTCAACAACTTCAAATGAGAAGGAATATTTTTAATTAATATGATGGAGCTAGAATATAATGGTTAAACACGAAAATATATTTATTGTATAAA
This sequence comes from Ctenomys sociabilis, assembly GCA_004027165.1. Taxonomy (NCBI): domain Eukaryota; kingdom Metazoa; phylum Chordata; class Mammalia; order Rodentia; family Ctenomyidae; genus Ctenomys; species Ctenomys sociabilis. The sequence goes on from PVKA01012385.1 coordinate 2,036, forward strand.
CATTATAAGACTATGAATGATTAAATTTATAAAGGCAGAATGAAGCCTATGAACAACTTCCAAATATTTATAGCAAGATGAAGAGTGATAGAAGTTCAAGAAAGAGAAGATAGATGGTGATGAAGAGAAGTGTGAGCAGGTAGGTACTAGAAACCACATCATCGTTGCCTATGGGAGAAGACCTTCTTGCTTGTGTTCTCATACACCCTAATAAGTAATGGATATCTAGTTCAGAATAAGTCCAGACTAATCTATTAGATCAGACCCTTCTTTGGTCTTGTTCTTGCAAAGCCTCTTTACACGACTATTGAATCTGATGGTCATATCTTCTGTGAATGGGTCTTTAAATGACAATATTTGAGGATTGGCCTAAGATAAGATCAGTTCACAGTATCCAAATTTCATATACTCTAACAGTTTTGATCCTTGAGTAACTGGGGGAGGAAATTTTTGACTTACTTCCTTTTAAATTTTCTACCTGAAGTTAACAGGTTTGAGTTAAATAAAAGCCAAGAGGAAAAGCTTACATTGCACTCTTGTTTTCAAATTTAAAATTTTATTAAATTTTCATTTTTCTTTTACTCAGCACCATTTAATGTATGTTTTTAAAAATTCAAAATAAACAACACAATAGTCTTTTAAGAACAATGCATTTTAGGCTGACCAGATAGCTCAGCATATTAAAGCACTTGCTTAGGCAGACACAGGGGCTGAAGTTTAATCCCTCATGTGCTGTGCCAGCCTCAACCCTGGGGTGTGCTAAGACATGGATTGAGACTGGGTGTGGTGGTGCACACCTGTAATCCCGGAGCTTGCAAGGCTGAAAATAAGAGGATCACTATGAATCTGATCTGTGTAGTGAGAACCTGTAGACTCTGTACTAAATACAATAAAAAAAAAGAACAACACATTTGATGCATTCAAGATTAGACGACAAAAGACTGCAGAATAATACAAATTTTTCCATAGAAACCAAACAAGGGTGCAGTTCCCAAGGCTTTGGGATTACTGTTTTTAAACAATGATCCCAGATCCCCTGGGCAGATTTCACTAGGAATCAGTTTTGATGTCTTGCAGATTGAGACTAAGCCATGTACAGTGTCCTGACCTGTCAACCAGATCTGGGTCATACTGTCACTGGGGAAGGTGCTAGGTTACTAGCGCCTTGCTACTGTGCTGTTTGTCCACATGTGGAGTCATAAACCAGCCTGCAATTTTCTAAGCACCTGTCAGAATACAGGCATGATTGTCTCTTTTGTTGTAACTGCTGAAGCTCATTTTGGACTTTGCTAGAAGAGTCAGGAGAAATAACTCTAATTCATTCACTCTCAATTGGAAATCTCTTCTTCATATATATATATATATATATATATATATATATATAAAATGCAACAATATATACCAAATTTCTTTTCTTTTTCATTTATACATATGAAAGTTTTTAAACAGTTTCCAATGAAGCTTATTTGATTGGACATCTGCACCCACTGAATAAAAAAGAAATCAGACATCTAGATAACAAGTCCTAATGAGCATGGTGGAGACTGAATACTAACTGGCTTCAGTCCTGGCTTAGCCTCTAAACTCCAGATATGGTTTTGTATACTCTAAGCTTTCTTTTTTTCTTTCTCCTAGATGAGAAGACTGTATGTAATGAATTTCAGATGCTTTCAAACTGTCATCTTTATAAGCTGTTATCTACTTATTTTACACACAGCTAAATGTAGATAACCAACCAGGATTCTGGCAGATATTGCTTTCAGCAGTACAGCAATGAAGTTAAGGAGGATGAGGTACAAAGAGAAGTTCTAGTGAAAAGTGTTACCAGAGCCAGAATGTAATTGTTGTTTATTAGTAATTTATCTGTTCATTTGCCTCTTTGCTGTATAACGAACAATTTCCTTTATCCTGACTTGGTACTAGTTTCCTGTCATTCAAAAAATGAAAGGCAAAATGCAGTCTGTATGTTCTTGTCCTGACACTCAATAAGCAGTGTATGTGCCTACAGACATAGATCTAAAACTGTGAGTACATAACTTGACAGGTCAGGACTCTGTACGTGGCTTAGTCTCAATCTGTGAAACATCAAAACTAATTCCTAGTGAAATCTTCCCAGGGGATATGGAACCATTGTTTAAAAACAATCATCCTAAAGCCTTGGGAAATGTTCCCTTGTTTGGTTTCTATGGGAAAATGTATGTTATTCTGCAATCTTTTGTTCTTTAATATGTTGAGCAAAGAAAAATGACAAGGGCTCCCCACCCCCAATCCCTATGAAGAAATTCTAGCTTGCCTCTTTCCTGTGAAGCAACATGTTGGATGCCAGGTTAGTCTTTTGAGTTTACACCTGTAACCCTGGCAGAATCTCTGGATTCAACACTCCTTAGACTCTTGTTTGTTTAATAACACAGCATCTTGTTTCCTACAGTCTCAGGGCCTATACTATAGGTTCTGATGAATGGTAAGCCAGCCCTTTGCTGTAGCTTCAGAGACTCTTGACTGAAAAAAACAAGCTTAGCACCAAATTTAGGAGCAGGTTGACATTTAATGGAAAAATAGCATGAATGGAGAAACATACAGGTCAATTCATAAACTTGGAAAAATGAAGCACAGCCTAAGTCTTTGGGAGGTTTGCTTAGTAGCAGCCAAGGCATGAGGCAGCTTCAGGACTCTGAGAACAGGTGATGCTAGGGACTGGAAAGGGTCTCAGAAGCTCATTGGTTCTGACTGCATGGACTTCCACTGAGGAGACTGAGGCTGCACTTCCAATACCCCCAGGAAGTGAGTCTAGTATGAATTCAACAGAGCAGACTGAGTGGCAAGGTCTCAGCTTCCAGAACCCTGTTGCGGGTCTGTCTTCTCTTGTCCTTGTCTGAGTCCTCTGTGGGTGTCCCTCCACACCCTGCCCGCATGACCACACCTGCTCTGGTACTCTCCACACTTCTTTTTACACGTTCTACAGAGTTATTTAGAGTCCTCACCCTCATTAAATCAGGTACTCTGTTCTGATCTTCTTTTTTTCTATTTTATCAGTGGACATATTAAATATTTTATATTTCTTTGTTTAAAAAGGTACATTTAATTTAACAAAACACTATGAATTTCACCATATTTGCTGTAATATATATTGCTGTCTTCCAATCAGTTGTTCATATTTCCAGATATATGTATGTGAAATTGGAAGGAGAAAGAAAAAGAAAGAAATATATAAGAAATTAAGAAAAAATGGTCAAAACTGGAAAAGGAGACAAAGCAAATTAAGCGTTAATTGTTCTTTTCCATAGACCAACATAAATCCACAGAGCAGTTGTCCAAACCATCCTGCTTACATACATAGATACATCTCTTTTCCTCACTACCTCTCCTTTCCTTCTGCTGAACTCAATAATTTCCTTCCTTTTGAATAAGTACATTCTGTATAACTTGTAATTTTTCCATTTTAATACTATTTTTTGCTCTCTTTAAAAATAAAAATATTTTTAAAGTATACATTAATTAAATTGCTGTGTAACCTTGTGTCATATCTGATTTAATTATAAGCCCCACAATATTTCTCTCTGATCCATACTAACTCTTCTTTGTTTTTTCTCCTCGGTCCCTCCTTTATCCCTTCCTCCAACTTTCCTTTCCTACTTATTTCTTTTTTTATTAAACAATCAAAATATTTTTACTTAATAATATACATTGCAAAGGCTCAACCTCAGACTTAATTTAAAAAACAAACAAAATAAAAAAATAAACCACAGCTCAGGACAGTGTTTTACACAGAAATCAAAAAAAGGATCTCTCTTCTCTTTCACTTTCCTTTCTCCATCCCTTACTTTCTTTGTTTCCTTCTTGCCTCCCTCCCCTCCCTTGCTCCTTCCTTTCTTCATATTCCATCTTCTGTAGTTAAGACTCTTTTATCCACAACCCTCAGATAACAGAAATGCACGAAACTCATTGTACCCTGCTCTTAGCTCTACTCAACAATATTGCAGATGCCAAGTGAGCCTTTCCTTGAGAAGCTAAAATTTGCTACATCATCCCACAGACAGTGGAGCATGAAGACAGATGAGTGCCAGGATGGGTGAGGGTAAGGAGTGGACATTTGAGAGACAGAGATACTCAGGATGCCTTAGTAAGTTAAGGTAGCATATTTTAAAGGCCAAGGCTTGGACAAAGTTTTTTTAAAGATATAATCTACATTGAACTGGTGAGAAAAGCAAACATTGACCAATAAGATTATACAAATACAAAAGTTTCTGCAAGGCAAAGGAAACATACACACACACACACACACACACACACACACAAATGGTGGGAGGGAAGGGAGGGGGAAAGAGAGGAGGGAAGAAGGAGAGAGATAGTGGAGGAGAAGAGGAAGGAGGGAGGGAGAGGAGAGACACAGACAGACAGACAGACAGATAGACAGCCAAAAGGGATGATGTTCCAGATACAAGATAAAATTACCATGAGCACATAACGCATTTTGTGATGTGAATTAAGCCAGAAACAAACAAACAGCAACAAGACACATACAGTTCTAGTTTCACTTATGTGAGGGACCTAGGTGTACTGAGTCCATAGAAACAGAAAGTAGCATGGAGATTACTATGGCTAAGTGTATGGGAGAATGGGGAGATAATGTGCGCTTGCAGAATTTCAGTTTAGATAGGAACCTTTTGGAGATGCTGGGTGGTGAAGATTGCACGGCAGCATGCTTAATATTGCTAATTATATACTTAAAGTTACTTACATGGTAACCTTGTAGTCTCCAGGTCACTTGCATATTATCATTTAAAAAAAAACTAAAAAATATCTTTTTGGTCTCCAGAAAAACCTGTATCCCTAAGTGAATTTTCTGAAGTATTTCTGCTTGTTGACTCTTCCTTGAAATTCTATCTTTCACTTTCCTGTATCTCTGACTTCCTGTTTCTACTTTCACAATATTTACACATGTGGGTCTGATTTATTTCACTTATGAGTATAGCCTCTTGTTGCATCCATTTACATATAAAGCCCTTAAGCACTGTACTGTCTCTCTAGTGTAAAAACCAGAAAGAATAAATAAAATCTGAAAGGTGTAATAGATACAGTAAAATGGAAAGAAACTGAAAATTATGAATAAAGAATGAAGATGAGGGAAAGGAGAAAATGTAGGGAAAACTGAAAGGAAAAAAGTGCAAGTGCATATACTGGATAACTGAGATCATTGTATTACTAATTTGCATCAGTTTTTTTGAAAATAGCGTTAATGTTTAAAATTTTTACTTAGAATAACTCTATATACTAATTATCTGCAATCTGAGCAACTACATCAGTCAGCAATGTGCAATACAAAAGCATGTTTGAATATCTCTCATCTTGTACTACTAAATCTATACCATTTCTAATGTGTTATCAATTATTATTATGCTCTCTTTAAAATAAATTAAAAATAATAAAACATTTAAGAAAAAGATTATTAAGATTTATTGAAAACAAACCTTAATGTTCAATTATTTGTCCAATCTTATAAGCTTGTATCTATTAATCTGAGCAACAGATCTGAGGATAAAAATAAGTAATATAAAAAAATGAAAACCTGTACCATATGTATTACTGTATGTTACTCTGTTTCTGTCTTTGTCTTTGTTATTTGTTTTCACTTTTACTCTATAAAGTTAAACTAAATTAAATTAGATTAAAAAGAAATAAAAAGATCAGTTCCCTGGCCTTCAGCCATGTATCCCTCTCCTCCTATGCTGATGGCTTTGACCTGGAAATTCTAGATTTCTAGATTCTCTCTTCTTTTATTCTTCTTTCCCAAATATGTGCTACCTGGCTTGTCTGCCACCCTCAGATCCAATAATCCAGCCCTTCCTTCAGCTTGTGCAACAGATCTGATTGACAACTTACATTACTTAAATTATTCTTTAGACAAAAATTCTTTCATAGATTCCTATATGGTCAGAAAGCTTCTACTACTTCTGTTGTGTGTTTCTGGTAAATTTTCAGTAGAGTAAGAATTGTTTTGGGAACACATTCAGTTAACTCATTGGGATATTTGCTTTTACATTTGCCAGACCTGGGTTTCACTGGGAATAACTGATAGCTTAGCATTTTTACAAATGCTTTTGGGGGTCTCTGTGGAATCCAGGCATGGCCACATGTGTGTTTGCTCATCTAATATTTAAGATTTGTTCCTTTCTTCATAAAAGGTGTTATTAATAATTTTCTCTGTCTCAGTAGTATGCTAAGTAAAGAATATCTAGTACATTGCCTGAAGCAGGAACTTAGTGACAAAGGAGGTTCCTGTCATCTTACTTTCGGATAAGTGATTTATAAGCCTCTTGACCTGAGCCAAAATTCTCAGGACCTTCAGTGAAACACCATCCCTATCTCAGCGCATTTAGAACCAGCATCTGTGTGTCTTCCTGGGACTTATCCTGCTTTTGATTCACCAGGAGCACTTTCCATCATCTCAGATGATGTTCTTTCCCAGAGTGTACCATACTGATGACAGCTGCTCTTGTCCTTCTAGTAATTATCTGGCTCTGCATCAGGACCCTCAGACCATGCCTTTAATCTTTGCCAGTGATGTCCCCTCCAAAACACAAAGACCAACAGTCAGAGCATATAAACAAAATATACTTGATATAACAGAATTGCTCATGAGAAGCAGTGCCTTAATTTAAATCTTTCAAAACTTGCTTTGCAGAGATGCTTATCATTCTTTCTTTCTTTCTTTCTTTCTTTCTTTCTTTCTTTCTTTCTTTCTTTCTTTCTTTCTTTCTTTCTTTCTTCTTTCTTTCTTTTAGAGTTACACAATAGTTTATTAATCCACTCCCTGCCCTTGTAGTCTCCAGGTCACTTTTTCTGCTTGTAGAGCTTGTTGCCAGTGTCAGGAAGATGGCTGAGGGGAGTGATGCAGTGTGCTGGGTGACGTTCATGATGTGATTGCAGCTGTCTTCCTCATACTGCGAATACACAGCTGACAGATCCATCTCCTTGTACAGCACCTTCACCCTGGCTACTTTCTCTGGGTCTTTCTGCCCATAATTCTCCTGCAAGATCTGGCGCTGCTCTGGAGTGGCTTGCTGCAGACACTGAACCACCAGCCAGCTGCATTTATTATCCTGGATGTCGGTGCCAATCTTTCCCGTCACACTGAGGTCCCCAAAGAGGTCAAGGAAATCATCTTGTATTGGGAAGAACTCGCTCATCTCCATCAGAATCTTTCTGGCTCCTTCTCCCCGTCAATGCCGGCTATGTACCTGGCAGGAGCAACAGGCAGGTAGAGGAGTACAAAGCTGTCTTGTATTGACAATAGATTTGTACCTCTGTTCAGTGTATTTGCTGAAATCCACAGGGTCTTGGGGGGCTTTGATGACATCCAGAGTCTGCCCGACCTCTGTCTGAGGCAGTCTGCAGGAAGAGCTCAAGAAGGTTCAGGCAGTAGGGCTGCTCCTGGCAGTGGAACTTCAGCAGGCGGTAGATACAGGCTTCCAGAAGGAGAGCATCACCGACAGCATCCAAACCTATTCCCAGCTTCCGATACCAGCAGACCTGTCCCCTACGTGTAAGGGATGAGTCCATTATATCATCTGTCACCAGGAAGAAAGCTCGCAGCAGTTCCACACACTAGCCCACAGTCAGTGCCCGCTGCAGACTGTCTGTGTCCTCTTTCCTTGGCTCCTCCACCAGCTCCCGGAATGCTACCAGCACCGTCAAATCCCGGTTGTATTTACCTCCCATGGCATTGTACTCTAGGAGCTCCTTAAGCCTGACAATGACATCTCCTATTTCTGGGTGCCCTGTGTTATCTTCAGTCAGCACCCTGACAATCTGAGGGAAGTGCTGGATGAAATTGTGCATTTCTTGAGCATAAACATCGCATTTCTGCTCTCCATTCATCCTGAGAGAGGAGCAAAGTGTTCTGGATGCTGTTTCTCTTTGGTCCATCATTTTCTCTTTAAATACTTTGAAAATTTATTGAAATACTAGCTGTATACTATATTAAGCTAAAGCCAATGCAGAAATGTAAGTAAGAAATATGAGAGAGAACTTCCTTTCATAAAGCAGTAATGGGAGCAATGACCATCTTTTAATACAGTCCTCAGCCTCTCTCAATTCCTGACTTTGGCCAAGACTGCAAATGAAAAAAGAACAGCACCTATAAGCTTACTGAATATTGTATATGTTTTCTTCCATTCCTAAATGTAAATGAGTCCAAATTATTTTCTGCTAGTTTTGGTAGGTATACCTAGTATTAAAAAAATAGATGAAGTAGTACATGTTATGTAACAGATTGCCTTAAAATTAACCAATAATTATTCTGGATAAAAATTTTAAAGATATACTTGATAAGAATCCATAAATTAAAAATTATAAACTCTTTCATTACTATTTTATCTTTTTACTCATTAAAATGAATAAAAATTATAATATTTTATTATCTGTTGCACTAGATTCAATAATATATGTTTTGTCTAATTGCATAATGAAATGTATGACTTTTGTAGTTCAGAGATAGTATTTTTCTTTTCCTTTTTTCCAGTTTTTGTACAAGAATTCCTAGTTCCCCTGTAATAATTGATATACAAAGAATCAATCTCCACTTTCTTCCTCTCTGGTTAGTCTCATTCTACACATTCAGGTTACAGTCTCCAGCATTATGTTCTGATAGATATGTTACCATTGTTTGCTATGTTTATACATATAATACATAATATTATTCTTGAAAAAAAAATCAAGGTTTAGTCTGCAAAGGTTTATTTAAAATACAGACATGAAAAATCTAGAGTGGTCCTATGCGATTAAAGCTCGTAGATGATGACTTCCAGATATTCTACTGTAAATGAATGCTTAAAATAGTCCTAATTAAGTTTTATTTATTTCAATACCTGTGTCCTCCTTACAACAGACATGTCTTTCAGATTCTGTACATATTTATTAACAATCGGCAAAGTTAAAGATTGTTTGGGAGCCAAAGGAGCCTGCCCCAGGGCGTAATTTGGGTCCACCCTGGGATATGATTGGTTCCTTCCTAGAGGGTGACAGACCTGTCCTGGATGCGGATTGGTTTCTCGCTGGAAGGGACATAACCATCCCAGGACACTGATTAGTTCCAGCCTAGAGCCCCGCCCTCAGTGATTCAGTAGGAAGTGACGATGTAAAGGAAATGACGAAAGACTCCCACTCTCTTTGAGGAACTTCCGTCTTCCCATTTGGCTTAGACTTAATCTCCTTGCTTCAGTGCAGTTCCTTCACTCTCAGGCTTGGAGCCTTCAGCCTTTCTTGGGGACTCTTCTGGTAGACCAATCCATCGACCTTCAGAACTTGGATCAGAATCCTTCAGTGTGGGTTGTGGAGGCGCCCTATGCACCCAGCTTCATCTGACTCTGTGGCTGACTGTGGTAAGCTAAGCTCATAATTCCTAATTCCTTATTGTGTTAATATCTGTTCCATGTGTTACAGTATTTCAGTTTTAGCAGAGGTTGTGGCTGTGAATTGAAAACCTGTGCTGCTGCATCCAGCCGCACCAGGGTTGGCCTGACTCTGTTCCCACTCACTTTTCCCATCCTCCACCCCCACCCACTGTTGTCTTCCTCTTCCAGAGCTCAGCAATTTCCACAGCATTTTTTTCTATCCATCACCTCTGTTGTGTTGGAAACCTGGATACTTCGAGTACCTGGAATTCAACTGTTTCTCTACTCTGAAGAAGCAGGGTTGGGCAATATTCTCTGCCCAAATAATTCCTGGAAAACTGACTGAATACTGAGAGGGTTTGCAGCTCAGTGAAGAAGTTCCTGTGGAGAGGAACCAGCTACTGAGTCATTCGAAAGATGATTTTGTGCTTGTCTCGTGCAAGGTCCGCAGAGCAAGCCTGTCTCTGGGTGGCTCAGAGCCGCTCCTCCTCCTGGAAGCAGGGGCCTACTTCTGGAAGCCGCTGTGTTCTGAGAATCCTATCAGCATGTCTGATCGAGGAGACAACTGCTATTTCTTTTTCTATTCCATGTGTACCAGAGGGGTGGCGTGCCGCTTCAGGCACTGTGAGGCTGCGCTTGGCAGTGAGACTGTATGCACGCTGTGGCAGGAAGGCTGCTGCTCTTGAAGGTGGTGTAGGGATAGGCACATGGTCGTAGATAAGAAACGCAGTGAAATTCCTTGTTACTGGGAGAGTCAGCCCACAGGATGCCGAAAGCCGCACTGTGCTTTCCATCACAAGAGGGGTCGCTACGTAGAGGGCCTGTTCCTGCCCCCAAGCAAAACCTTAGTACCCACCACGCTAGGTTCACCGCATCCAGCCAAGGCTGAAGTTGCTCTGGAGGGGGTCGGACTTGCGGTCCAGCCCTGGCCCTGTGCTCCATTGCAGAGCATGTCCTGAATGAAAGGAAAAAGTAACCCAGGTGTGTCCTGCCCCACACACCCGTGGGAGGTGATCAGTGTCGTGGGCAGCAATGAGGATGACCCAGACCTCTCTTCTAAGAAGGGAGACAAATCAACAGGGTCCCCCCAGAGTGTACTCCTGAGGTCCCTAGTGGATTACGGGAGAACTTGGCACAGAAACCAGGTGTCACCTTAAAGCAGGAACTTTCTTCTGGAGTTTCTAGTCCTCTGCTTGAGTCTCAGCTCCTTCCGACTGTGCTGAGGACAGTCACTCTGTCAAGCAAAGGAGAACCCCTCATTAGGGTGAGTCTTTCTGAGAGACTTGGGAAATGAAAGTTGTCCACCAGTGGTGACAGTGAGCCCCCACTAAAGCGGAGCCTCCCAGAGCGGCTAGAAAAGAAAGTTGAAGCTCCAGAAACAAATCCTGATAGAGCAGCTAAAAAAGCGCAGATTTACAAGTCTCTGCAGGAGCGACTGGGCACCTCACCCGGGCCATGTAGGGGTGAAGCAGCACTGAGAGGGGCCAAGGCTGATGACATCCATGTGAAGACATTAGAAGAAATTCTTCTGGAAAGAGCGCATCAGAAACACGGAGAGTTGCACAGTAGACTCAAGACACCAAGTCCTTGCAAAGCTGAGCATTCAACCTCAAGAGCGAGCAGCTTCCCCACCACACAGATGAAAACCCTCTCTGAGGGCCTCACTGATAACAAATATGGGCAGCAAGAAAAAGTGAGAGAGCAAAGCAAAGGAGGTGCAGCTCGCATCAAGACAAACACAGACACAGAGATGAGGAAAAGAGGCCTTTTGCGGCTCATCCCTGGGAGCAAAGCACACTCAGAGAAGCCTTCGGGGACAAGGAAGTCTCTGCAGGAGGTGCACGTGAAGACTCTGGAGGAAATCAAGAGGGAGAAGGCACTGAGGGTACAGCAGAGTGCTGAGCAGGGCACCAGCCTCCAGTCCCCCCCCAGGGAACAGGGCAGCTGCTCAAGCTCCCTAAATGGCCAGGTGTGAAAGAACAGCAGAAGCTTCAGGATGGAGCTGAAATTGTCTCTGAGAGCAGAGTCACCACAACCGTGACTGGTGGGACCTCAGCTAAGGCTGTGGGAGCTGTGACTGCACTTCCACTGCAGAAATGTGAGACTCTGACCGAGAAGCACACGCAGGAGGAGCAGGAGTGGGGCGGCTCACAGGGGGCAAAGTCAACCTTGCCATTCTTCTGGGAAGGTGTAGCCCCTAGTGGTATCCTCCTGGAGAAACCTGCGATCAGTGCTGCAGCAGGTGTCCTGCCAGGCCTTACCAAGGAGCTACCTATAGGGTCTTGCCAGAAGGTGCAGGTAGAAACCTCAGACCATGGGGACACAAAACTGAAGAGTAAACGCACACCACAGACTTTGGCACAACAGGGTAAAGCTAATTCCAAAGTAAATGTGAAGTCATCTGGGGTGAAAGTGGTTTCAGGTCCCTTGCATGCTCCAAAATGCAAGGCTTTGGACATGCATCATGAAGATGTTGGAGCTGGGAAGCCGCTGAGCTCTGCTAGTGCCCTGCAAGGACCCCTAGTCAAGAAAGCAGTCATGGTTGCTGCTCCACCCTTGCTAGAGCACAGACCAGTCCCAGCTTCTTAGAAGGAAAACCTTACAGACACTTTGGAACCCTTGCTGGGCCAGTCTTCTCCAGACCTGCCATCACTGGGAAGGTCTGGCCCATGGTCATTCCAGATGGCCACAAACTCTGAGAAAGTCAGCTCGGCCTCCACAAGAGAAGCCTGGCTTTGCAAGGAGGATGACTTTGAGAAAATACTATGGGAAATTTCAGGAGGCGACTTAGAAGATGTCATTGACCTGAACCTTGAGAAAGACGACAGTGAACTTTTGCTTGAGCTCTCAGAAATGATTGAGAGCTAAAGGTGGTCCTTAAATTCTTTGAAAAAGAACTCATCAGGGCCCTGGGACATGGCTCAGTAGAATATGCAGTTCACTGGCAAGCACAAGGGCCTGAGTTCAATCCCCGGTAGTGGAAAAAAAAAAATGGACAAAAACAAAACAAAGCAAAAACTCACCATAGGAGACTTAGTTTCTTTTCTTTTCTTTCTTTCTTTTTTATTTGTTGGAACCTGGGACTGAACTCAGACCCATGCGCTTAGGAAAGTGCTTATTTTACTGAGCCACCTTCCAGGCCCCTTAGTTTCATTTATTATAACACATATCTGAGAGGATTATTTATTCTTGAATTTACACCATATTAGAAATATAATGCTGAATTGTCTATGCGGATTCATAGCTGTTCTTATTTCAAGCCCCTTGCTAACCATTTTGTCCACCATTTAGTGCCAGTTATGCGTTTTTGAGGAAAAAAATAGTTCTGTCTGAAAAGCAAAAGACTGTGTGGGAAATGTGAGATGAAAGGGTGGGAGAAACTGCTTTCTTGATGTTTGTATTGTACTGAGACTGTGAGTTGAACTTCACGCTACTGTCAAACAGAAAGCCCCGTCAATCTAGTCTGTGTTAATCCCTATGTCTTTGCGCATTTCAAGGAAACTTTATTTATTTAGTTTCCCGTACTTTTAGGAATGGTTTTAAGTGGTTTTCAGGGTCTCACTACTAGATTGGACTCATAGTGATTCTCCTGTTTGCACCCTCCTAAGTGCTGGGATTAAAGGCACACTCCAGCACTCCCCATCTTAATCACCATTACAGGGGACCCTGGGACTGGGGACAGCATGGCAGGCCTGGGAATTGAACCCCTGGTCCTTGAGCCTGCTTGCAGTTGCTTTAATCCACTCAGCTATTTGGCTGGCCCTTCAAGTAAACTTTAAATTTGGCTGAAGAAACCTGAGCATTGACCAAGGCTTTTGAGCCTGATTCTGATTCTTAGGCTTCTGCAAAAACCTGTAGTGTATTTATTGTCACTACACTCTTTAAAAAGGTTTCTCCAGTGCCTCAGAGGTTCCCTGAACCTGGTATTCCACTTTTGAGCTTCCTGGGATTAGAAGAAAGTCACTGATGGGCCTGTTGTACTGGACAGTGATGTGAAGGGCACTATTGCCCTCATTGTCCACAGAATTCAACTGAGCACTCCAGTCCAACAGCAGCTTGGTGACCAGGGCATTGGGGAAGCTGCAGATGTCATTGGTGTGGAATTCATCAAGGGGGGTGGTAGAGTTGATGGATAGATGGCGGCAAATTAAACCTTCGCTAGTTCTGGGGTTGAGGTGGATCAGGTTGTAGATCTGCTTGTTAATTTTGCACTGATCTTCCTCACTGCCCTGTGTTTTGGTAGAAATTCACACTAAATACAAAAAGGGGTAGAGATTACATTCATAGTTGTCCATGACACTGTGGACATCAGCATCAGGGATGTTTTTTTCTTACCATATTCATATCCTGTTCTATTTCCAAGATGCTGCATTGCAAGACTCACTCTATGTCAGGGGCCTTCACAGTTTCATTGAAGTGTATCATCTGGGAGAAAACTTGAGCAAACTACAGAGATCCTTGTGGGTATTCCTATTGCCTTTCTGCCTGAGGTGCAGGGCATGAAACCACAACTTGATACACTGCTCAAATTCCATGTTATCTGCATACACAGTGCCATGTAAATGATGGGATGGGAAACATCAATGTTGTCTGCACCTAGAATCTGTTCCTGAACTATAAGACCTTCCATGTGAACAGCATCTCTGTCATGAAAAATGGACTCCAGTTCTTGAGGGTTTCTACGTTCACTTCTGTTCCCATAGGCATGTAATGGTGGGAGAACTTCTTTTTCAAGAATGTTATCACCATCTTGAAACCTCTCCAACATGGTTAACTATAAATAGTGGTATGTCTTCGTGATATCATAGTTCTCACGATCATTTGCAAAGGAGAAACCCAGGAGTTCCAAAGCTTCAAACCGACTTCTTTGGTCACAGTCAGCATGTGAGAGCAACAGTTCCATGATGTCGGCTTTACAGCTTTCTGCAGCCACCTTCAGTGGCATCATTCCATGGCCATTCACCACTATTGCTACTCGCCATCTGATCAGCTCTTGCACAATATTGTTGTGCCCAGCCTCCACAGCAAAGTGTAATGCTGTGGCCCTGCATTGCTTTAGCATTGGGATCTGCATGCTGTTCTAGAAGGTATCTGACCACATTGGTGTGTCCTTTATATGCTGCAATCATTAAGCAGGTGTTGTCATACTTGTTGGTGATGCTAATGTTGGCATTGTTCTCAACCAAGTACTTCACAATGTTCAGTCTGCCATTGAAGCATGCTGCGCACAGCGGGGTGGAGCTAGTTACTGTGATATGCTTCATGTTGGCTCCATGGCTCACTAGAGGTTTAACAACTTCAAGATTTCTTGGTCCTGCCGCACACCAGAGAGCAGTGGCGCCATCAATGACATACCCATTGAAGCACACGGTCCTGGTCTGCTGGGGCTGCATTCGGTAATGCTCTAAGAGCAAGCACACCACCTTGGCATGCCTATTGCAGGCAGCGATGATGGGGGGCATGGAGTGCTGCCCTCCCTGCTGGCTGACATAGCCAAGTAGATCTATATTTTATGTATACTCAAAATGACTTAATTTAGCCTTCAAAAGGTATTCTTTATGAAACATGAGTACATTTTATGGGACCAAGATGTTTGAATGATAACATTTTCTGAAATTACATCATTAGAAGTCATTGAAAAGAAATTCTGAAAACAATTTGAGGGAATTTTTAGAAATGAGAGAATTAGAGGCATTTTTAGTATCTCCTATATTTCTTCTTGTTTCTTTCATTTTGATATTGAGTCATGCGGCTTGCTCACATCCTGAGTTAATTTCTTTTCATCTCCATTCTCCATTGCAGCTATCTGTGTAGCTGTCAATACATCATTACTTCATCTCTTCTTTTCATCTGACTGAACAGAGAGTGAATGACTCCATGTGGGACCACCTTGTTTGCCCCGCATATGCTTTGATCTCTTAGCTGGAAAAGCACTAAGTGATGTACAATGCTGTAATTACAGCTTACAGGTCCTGATTCTGCAGCTTGCTGCTTGGATATTGCCATCCATCTGTACTTTCCCTCTAGGAAAGTGGCTCTTCAAGTTTGCAGTAAAAATAGTCTCCAATAAAACTAAATTGCAAAGAAAAGGAAAGAAACAAAATGTAAAAAGTTAAAAAGTTGAGGAAACCAAACCTGAAGAGTTTGTGGTAGAAAAAGTACTAGAACGATAGGTAGTGAATACAAAGGTGGAATACTGTTTGTAGTGGAAAGGATTTATAGATGCTGACAATACATGAGAACCTGAAGAAAATTTAGGCTGTCCAGAGTTAATTGAAGCATTTCTTAATGTACCAAAAGCTTGATAAAGAAAATGACGGTATAAAAAGAAAATCTTTATCTGACAGTGAATCTGATGACAGCAAGTCACAGAAAAAGAGATGCTGCTAGAGGTTTTGATCCTGAGGTTTTGCTAGAGGTCTTGATCCTGAAGGAATAATTGGTGCAATGGATAGTAGCAGAGAATTGATGTTTCTTATGAAATGGAAAGATTCAGATGTCGGTGACTTGGTGCTGGCAAAAGAGGCTAATATGAAATATTCCCAAGTCATAATTGCTGTTTATGAGGAGAGACTAAGAGCATTCTTGTCCAGAAGATGATGAAGCTCAATAACTTAGATCACTGGTTTTGATTTACTAGTGTGGAAAAAAACATTCTAATGAAAACCAAGTTTAATATGTCAGTTTTGAAAGTAATATTTGAGGATTCATTGGGCTTTGTTTATTTTGCATCTATAGCACTGGTTACTTTGAACAAATAAAGCTTTTGCAGTTGCTTCCTTTATCAAAAAAGAGCCTGATACATTTCTTCTGCTTCTCTAAATGTTGGAGGAATTTGTCCATAGTCTATATTGGAACTCATATTTTAGATCACATGCTTAAGAACCATTATGAGGTTTTTGTTTGCATGTGTATAAATAAAATTCTTTTTTTCTTTTTTTTATTAATTATATTGTGAAACAAATAGCAATGAGACAGTTGCTAATAGGACAGTTTCAATCACGAATACATTGTATGTTCTTATCTTCTTAGTGGTTACTCATAGTACATGATGCATTCATGATATCCTGTCCAAATACTATCTTTCTTCTCGGCCACCAAGAAAAGTTGCTCTCTGCCTTGTGCCAGTTGCCATGGAGCCAGCTGAGTATGGACTGAAGCCTCCAGAAACTGTGAGCTAAATAAACCTTTCCTTCCTTCATTTTCAGTGTCGGGTATTTGTCCCAGCAATTAGAGAAGAGTAACTAAGACAGAATTTGGTACCAGAGAAGTGGGGTTATTGCTGTGGCTAAACCTGACCATGTGGATCGCAAGTTTTTGGGAATGGCCTATGGGAAGAGATAGGAAAGGTTCAGAGATGTCGCGTACAAACGTAGCACTGGAACAGCTTTGGCTGTTCTGTTTGGGAGATTCTGGTCAGAGCTCAGAAGACCAGAAAGTTGACTGAAAGCTGGCCTGTAAAGACCAGGCTGGAGAGGTTTCTGCTGGGAAGATGGACTGCATTGGTTGTTGGACTCCAGATCATTTGTGTTTTGACTTGGCAGAGGAGTTATCTGCATTTTGTTCATGTCCAGAGACTTTGCCTGAGAGTGAGTTTAAGCATGGTGGACTGATCAATCTGGCAAGAGATATTTCAAAGCAGCCAAATATTGGGGCAGTGGCATGGCTGTTATTGGGGGCTTTTCACCAGATTTATGTTGAGAATGAAGAGCAAGGAGCCCAGAAGCATGGTCCAAACTGTTGTGAATTTGACCAGAAAGTAAACACCAAGAAAGATGTGGACTGCAAAGATGGAGCTGAGAGGATCTCCATTGCTGGGAAGGAGCAAGAGAATGGAAAGGATGGCCTGAGGGCATCGCAGGAGGAGGCAAGTCTCCACCCTTTGCAGCCTCAGAACTGCAAAGGTCGGGGACTTTGCCTTGAGGGGAAAGCCACCGAGCCCCTTGTTCCAGAATGGTGGCAGTGGCCACCAGGTTCCAGAATAGTGCTGGCATGGAGAACTTGTTCCTAGGAATCAGGGTCAGAGTGCTCAGCCATCCACACACTTGACCCCTACAGCTAAGAGAGAAGGAAGCCTGGCTACCGCTCCAGCTGGCAGCAGACCTTAGCATCATCCATGTGGTGCTGATTTTAGGTGCATGCAGAATGCAGGAGCTCTGAGGTTGAGAAGGCTTCCACCTGGACTTCAGAAGAAGGCCTGGGAGGTCAGGCAGTGTGCCTCTGAGAGGGCAGTGTGCAAAGCTGTGAGAGAGAAGCCTATTCAGTTTGGAAAAGCCAGGAACGTGGATTATATAAATGAAACTGCAAGGAGGGAGCAAAGGTGGCCTAAGAGAGATGCCATAGGAGCTACCAGCACAAGTACCATAGGGTTGGAGCCACATGGAGCTCAATATGGCACAGATTGCTTTGGATATCCCACATGGAACTGCAGGACTTAATGTTTGTCCTTCTGGATTTTGGACTTGTGTTGGTCCCAATACTTGGTATCCTATTGTGTGTACCTTTTGGAATAATAATGTTTGTTTTGCACCTTTGAATGTTGCAAATGTTTAAGTTTTCATTTGTGTGAAGGGCTCATAATTGAGTTTGCTTTGGCTCTTGGAGGAAACTTGGGACTTGGACTTTTTAGCAATGCTGAAACTGTGAGGACTTTGGAAACTCTTAGAGATGGACTAGAATGGCTTTGGCAAAAAAGGATGAGCATGAGTCTTTGGGGGTCCAGGAGCGGGATATTATAGTTGTTCCCCCAAAGTCTCATGCAGTCTTTGGGGTGGCTTCTGAAGTTTTGTGATTGATTGCTGTGGGTGTGGATGCTGCACCTGCCCTGGGCAGGTAATTTGCAGGTGTAAGGTGGGAAGAGGAGTGAGCTACTTGAGCTGCTGCTCCTTCTCCCTTGTGCTCTTGCTCCTTGCTGCCATCACGAAAAGTTGCTCTCTGCCTTTGCCAGTTGCCTTGGAGCCAGCTGAGTATGGACTGAAACCTCCAGTAACTGTGAGCTAAATAAACCTTTCCTCCTTTCATTTTGGGTGTCAGGTATTTGTCCCAGCAATGAGAGAAGAGTAACTAAGACAACCCACAAATATACTTCCCCCCTGTTGCCAGCAAAACCCTATGGCATGTTCTCCCACCTATCAAAATATCCTTACTTGGGGGTCCCTGTTGCAAGTGACAAATGTAGGTATTTGCTGGTCTTTGGAGGTCCCTGGGAGAAAATGACAAGAGGATTCTGAACTAAAATGGAGAGATAATAAGAACAGGAGATAAAAGCTGAGACTCTGTGGGCCATGCCTGACTGGGAGGGGACCCCAGACCAACAGTAGGGGCCTTTCTCTATACCTTTGCAAAGCTACAAGACACGAAGTTGTCTAGCCACTACTAGCCCACAATGTCCAGGCAAGATGTTTTCCTCAGGACTGAGGTAGCTTCACTGCTGTAGGAAGTGAGGCCTCATATCCTCCCAATAGGATCAATTTCCAGCTTTAGCAGCTCGCAACATACCAGTGATTTGATGAATAATTATTTCCCTAGTTAGATCCCTCTTTGCTGAAAGCAAAATAATTTCTGTATCCTGATAGCATCTTGAGCAGGGGATTGAAGATGTTAAGTTTCATAAGATTTTACTGTTTTTTATGTTGTCCCTAGCTACATAACATAAAGAATTTTCCAACATTGCAAATGCCATACAGTATTTAAATGGCATCATAATTAAGAAAGGAAGATAAAAATGATTAAGATGCAATATGTATAAAGAACAGTTCCTCAAGATTAATGCAATTATGGACTCCAAATGTATACTAGACAAAAGAATAGTGAGCCACTTATTCTATATTGATTTCTTACTCTGATCAATAAAATCATACTAAATTTTCTTTCTTGCTATCAGAAGGCAGACTGTTAACATAAGGGCTATTTAAGAACTTAAGTGAATCTGTTAATCTGAGCAGTAGATTTGATGATAAAAACAGGTAGTAGATAAAAGTTAACCAGCTATTTTTGATTTGAAAATCTGTAACGTATGTATTGTTGTATGTTACCTTATTTCTGTATTTGTTTTTTCTTGCTTTTGTTTTTACTCTTAACATTAAAATTATAATAAAATAAAATTTATAAAGAAAAAATAAAAACAAATGAGAAAATAATATTACTTTTTAAACTTACATTGCTTGAATTTGTGTTCTAGAATAATTTACTTATATCAAATTTTAGTTTGTCTAGGAAAAGCCTAATTCATTGAAATTTTTTAATGATGCCTGATAAATTTAGAAAAATCATACTTTTAGAAAATGATACCTATAATTTTGTAAATTAATATAAATTTCCTCTGTGAGGAATGATCATCTAATAACAATCCATATTTTATGTTCAACAGAAAAAAAATTTACCTTCACAATCATGGCCTAAAGGCAAAACTTTTTATTAGCTGTATTCATCATCTTAAACTTCCTTGTAAGTATTTCTGAAGATAAGCTACAAATGTCCACAGGAATTTGAGAACATGGAATTATATTCATGGTGCTTTTTATTTGAAAAAAGTAAAAACCCTTTGTTTCTTTTCTAATTAAATTTGTTATGTTATACCTCTGTGCTTTCAGTAAATAAACCACCTTCAACACACACACAAAACAAAACAAAACAAAAAAAAAAGAAATCTTTCTTCTCACTGAATTAAGAGAAAGTAGCTGTATACTATCCTAACTATTTTGTATGTACAGATACAAAATGGTTCTTCCTTTGTATCCCATTTTATTGTTTAGTTTTGTCCAAGATGAGTATTCCATTGTAATTTAAACATTGTAGATGCGTGAATTTAACAAAATAATCCAATTTAGTCGAGTAGTCCATGGTAGTAGTGGGTTATCCGTAGGAATAGCAATGTCAGAATTTGTTGACTTGAGCCTTTACAGCTCAGCATATTAATATTGCTTTACTTTTATACCTCCTCTTTATACTTTTTTACTGGATAGTTAAGACCAAGATAAAGCAAGACCTATATAACAAACAATGTAACTTTTGTATCTGATATGGTCAGTCAAGTACCCTCAGGATTTATCCTGTAACCCTGTACCGCAGTTTGCAGTTCCTTTCTCAGTATCAGCCATGTGGATGAGTCATGGCCATTGCTTGACTACTTTGCTCTCTGTGAAAGCTTGAGAGAAAGTTTTCTCTCCATGGGCACACTCTACATCATCAATCATGTTGCTCTATGGCCCATAATCTCCTTGATCAGAAAATTTGGGGCACAACTGAGGTCCATGATGTTACAGTACAGGTTCTCTTATGTCCTGAGTCTTTACTGACCTTAAAAGGCTAGGGCCAAAATGTTGGCTGTCTTTGCACCCCTTCTATTTCTCTAATTTTTTGTCTGCAAACTTAGGTTGTTAACTTTCCAGAAGAGAAACTTATTATTACCCTACAACATATGCAGGTTGGTTTAACCTCATTATCTGTGTGAATATCAAATGCCCTAGGCATATGGATATCAGTCCTACGGTTAACCCACTACTATTATGGACTACTGTACTATATTGGATTATTTTGCTGAATTCACATGCCTACAATTTTTAAATGACAATGGAATACCCATCTCGGACAAAACTAAACAAGAAAAGGGGATACAAAGGAAGGACCATTTTGTATTTGTATACACAAAATAGTTAGGATAGATATGCAGCATGACATGGAACAGGTATTTTCCATCAAGTATTGATATGTTAAACTTTAAGCCCCTACAGAATATGGAAAAAATTTTTTAAAAATATTTTTAAAAATGAATGTACAATTACATATTTTTACACAGAAATTTGTAAATCTAACCATCTACAGCATTGTAGCAGAACAGTCCTGTGACTTTTTTTTCTTGTCTCTTTTTTCATGTATTATCCTTTTTTCAAAAACACAAACATTTATGTGAGAGACAGTATGGCAATAATTGGTATGTCATAACAGGCATTATGTATTTAGAAGACCAGAATGACAGAATTCTTGGTCAGACCAAGAATGATGCTTGCTATCTTCTATCTATTACACATTGCTATCTTCAGTGCAGTTGCTTGGTTCCCAGGTATGTACTAATGAAATTATTATGTAAAAAAATGTTCCCTAAAATAATAAATGTACATACCTGAGCTCATTTTTGATAATGAAACTATAAAGTAACTGATTATAAATATTTTTAGGATATACACATAATCAATTGACCATCTGTATTCTAGACTACATTTTTTAAATAACTGACTCATACAAAGGAAATCCTCTAAAATTCTGCAGTATGTTTAAGTAATATTTAATAGTAGTTTTTATTTTTAAAGCTGCTAAAGGCTCAAACATTTTATGGTATTTTTTCCTTATGTGAGGATTAATTAATATAAAAATAGTTTTATGAAATATAATTTGTGTTGAATAGGAAATAGACTGTTTCCTATTTAGAAAACTAAACTCTACATGGTGAAATGATATTTAAAGAAATTATTATAATATGAATCACTGCATTAGTAAGTGAGTATGATTCATTTGCTCAACATGATGAGGAAATCAAGATTAGGAATAGGATATGATTAGGAATAAGTTATATAAGATCAGGCTTATCTGCTAGCACTTCAGTGAGGAGGAAAATCTAAAAATGTACTTGACTAAAATGAGAGGTACATAATAGCAGGCAGTAATTATAATGGTAGAAATTGAACTTTTATATATAAGAACAATAGAGAACTATATTGAGGATGAACAGAGATGGTACAGAGAAAACTGATTTAAAGATTACATACTAAGATGATAAGAGATTTGAAGTCAACTGATGGGAAAGTTTAATTACTCTCCATTAAATTTTTTTAGTCAGATAATAAGGAATGGTTAAAATTAGGCTTATAGGGAAAATGAAATGTAATGTTGCATTGGAAAAGTGCATGCTAATTCTACTGGGACATTTTGAGTGGAACTCAGTCCTGAACAATGAAAGATGTTTTTTAATTACCTAAGTGAGATACAAGCATGAAGAATATTTATAGTAAGAATGAAAACAAAGTACAGGTGACTCTTCTAGCCCCTGATCCACCCAATCCTGGCCTGATGAGTGTGTGGGAGAACTATCAGCTTCCTGGTGCGCCCCTGGAGATCAGCAGTATCTGGAGCCCCTGGCCCCAAGACTCGTGAGCAAGCAAGAAGTTCTGAGACTCTCTCTGCCTGTCTGCCCTGCAATTCCCTGAAGCCTCTGCCCCCAAGCCCAACTAGCAAGTGAGAAGTGTGACTTTTCTGGTCCCCAATCCAGCCCAGCACAGCCCAGTGAGTGTGTGGGAGAGCTTCTGCACTACCAGAAGCTCCCTGAACCAGGGACATAACAGAGGGGAACACAGGCTCACAGTTGTGCCACAAGGGCTGCAGCAAAAAGGAACTGAATGCAACAACTGGAGCCAGGCCAGGCAACTTAATAGACTGGCACAAGAATCTACACACTAAGGTTGTAACTGCACTAAAGCTCTACACCAAAGGTCAGAGGTCAGTGCTATACAAAATGACAAAGGCAAGGAGCAAAATGCAATCTCAGGCCTCGAGCCCACCCATGACAGGTGCAGAGGACACTAGTTCAGCTGAAATGAATGAATTAACAGAGACGAAAGCAAAGGAACAACAGCAGAGAGGTATAGAGGAACTCAGAATAGAATTAACACCTGAAATAAAAAAAAGAAATTTTTGAATACATAGCCTCTGAAGTAATGAATCAAATGCAGAAACACAGGGGGAAAATCAATGCCCACTGAAGACACATGCAGAGAACACTGTTTCAGCTGAAACGTATGAATTAACAGCGGCGGAAGCAAAGAAACAACAGTAGAAAGGTAAAGAGGAACTCAGAGGAGAAATAATTTCTGAAATAAAAAAGAAACTTTGAAATCATAGCATCTAAAGTAGAGAATCAGTTCTGGAAATGCATGAAGGAAACCCAATTTTGGAAAAAAAACAAAGAACAAAACTTTAAACTAAAAGAATTAGTAGCTACCTCTAAAGAAGACATTGATATAAAAATAGAGATCAGAAATATGACAGATTCCTTCAATGAACAATACAGGAAAGAAATAGATCACATGAAGTAGAATCAAAGATATAGAGGAACTTGAAATCTCAATCATGAGTCTACAAAACCATCTGAGTGAAAGTGAAGGCAGAATATCAGATCTTGAAGATGCTGGTGCAGCTAGGGAAAAGGTCAGAAAGGATCTCTTAACAACAATGAGGATGCAGGAAAAATTAATCCATCACCTGCAAGATGATGCCAAGAAGAACAATGTGAGATTAATAAGCATGAAAGAGAATGAAACAGTCAATACAAATGATAGAAAAAGAACATGGGGAGAAGTCATAGCAGAAGACTCCCCAAATATGAGGATACAATCTAACGTTCAGGTACCTGAAACAAACCAAATGCCAAATAACTTCAACCCAACTAAAAACACACCGAGACATACAATAGTTAAGATCCCAGAAATCTAACACAAGAATGATATTGTATAAACTTCTAGAGAAAAGAAGCAGATCACATTCAAAGGAAAACCCATCAGAATTATAGATGACTTGTCTTCATAAACATGAAGGCAAGGAGAGCATGGAGCAGAGTAATGCAAGTTCTCTGGGAAAACAAATTCCAGCCCAGACTACTATACCCTGCAAAACTCTCTTTCAAGTTTGATGGAGAAGTGAAATACTTCCAAGACAAAGAACATTTTATGATGACAAACCATCCCTACAGAGGCTACTGAAAAATGTTCTAGAGAGTGACAACAGTAACAAGAAGTCCATGAGTGAGAACAGAAAGAACCCACTAAATAGGGCAAACAATTAAACACAGGATTAAAAGGAGTAAACAAGAGCAGATAAATAATGTTACAATCATAAGTCAACACATTTCAATTATAACCATCAATGTAAATGGACTCAATCCACCAATTAAGAGAAATAGACTGGCACAGTGGATTAGGAAACAAATTCAACAATATACTGTATACAAGCAACACACTTAATTCAAAAAGGCATTCATAGGCTTAAAGTTAAAGGATGGAAAACAATTCAACATGCCCCAGCACCTCAGAAAAAAGCAGGAGTAGCAATTCCGTTCTCAGTTTCAACTTCACACCAAGAAGTATCAAATTAAATAAAGAAGGCCAGTATATATTGGTTAGGGGAAAAATTTAAGAGGAAGATGTAACACTCATAAATATCTATACACCAAACACAGGAGCACCCAATTATGCAAGACAAATTGTAATGGACATGAAAAATCAAATATCCAAGACCACAATCTTAACAGGAGACCTTAACACACTGTTATCTCAAAAAGATAGGTTAACTAGACAAAAATTAACAAAGAAGTAGCAGAACTGAACCAGAGCTTGGAACAAATGGACCTGGTGGACATACACAGAGTGTTCCACCCAACCACAGCTGAATACACATTTTTTTCAGCAGCACATGAGTCATTTTCCAAAATAGGTCACATACTAATCCATAGGTCATGCTTAAGTATATGCAAGAAAACAGAAATTATCCTATGCATATTATCTGAACACGGTGCAATGAAACTGGAAATAAATGAGAAAAGAAAGTAGAAAAACCCACTAAACAAATGGAAATTAAACAACACCCTACCCAGCAATCAATTGATCACAGAAGAAATTAAAGAAGAAGTTCAACAATTTCTACAATTCAATGATAATTCAACCACAACTTGTAGGAATTCATGATATGTGATGAAAGCAGTTCCTAGAAGGAAAATCACAGCTATGAACGGACACAATAGGAAAAGAGTCGGAACAAATAAACACCCTAATGTTGTACCTCCGACATCTAGAAAAAGAAGAGCAAATCAAACCCAGAGCTCAAAGGTGGAAAAAAATCTTAAAGATTAGAGCAGAAATTAATTCAATTAAGATGAAGAAAACAGTTCAAAGAATCAATGAATCAAAAAGCTGGTTCTTTGAAAGACTAAACAAAATCAATAAGCCCCTAGCTAACCTTATCAAAAAGAGGAAAGAAAAAAAAATCAAGTACAAGCAATAAGGAATGAAAAAGGTGAAATCACTGCAGACCCCATGGAAATCCAGAAGATTATCAGTAGCTACTTCGAGAACCTTTACACTCCCAGACTAGAAAGCACAGAAGAAATGGACCGAGTCCTCAAAAGCTACAAATTACCAAAACTGAGTCAGGAAGATAGAAGAAATCTCAGTAACCCAATAACAACCAATGAGATATGAAACATAATAAAAAACCTGCCAACAAAGAAAAGTCCAGGTCCTGGTGGATTCACAGCTGAATTCTACAAGAAATTTATAGAAGATATAATCTCTACATTCCTCAAACTGTAATGAAATTGAAAAGGAAGCAATCTTCCCAAAATAATTTCTGGAGGCAAGTATTGTACTGATTCCAAAACCAGGGAAAGACACAACTAAAAAAGAGAACTAAAGGCCAATCTCACTCATGAACATAGATGCAAAACTCCTCAATAAAATCCTAGCAAATAGAATACAGAAAACCATCAAGAAGCTCATGCACCAGGACTGGGTATATGATTCATCCCAGGGATGCAGAGATGGTTCTGTATCTGAAAATCTATAAATGTAATGCACTATATTAATAGACTGAATTCCAACAACCACATGATCATCTCAATTGATGTAGAAATAGCTTTTGACAAAGTCCAACACTCATTCATCTTCGAAGTCCTACAGAAAACTGGAATGGAAGGCCTCTATCTCAATTTGATAACAGCCATCTGTGAGAACCCAGCAGCTAATATAATTCTAAATATGGAAAATCTAAAATCTACTGTTAGATCTGGTGCAAGACAAGGATATCCTCTATCACCCTCCTATTCAATATAGTTTTGGTAGCATTAGTGACAGCCATTAGACAAGAGAGGGAAGTAAAAGAAATAAGAATAGCTAAAGAAGAAGTTAAATTATCACTTTTTGCACATGACATGATGCTTTACTTGGAAGACCCAAAAAACTCTACCAGGAAGCTACTAGAATTGATACACAAATTCAGTAGTATAGCAGGATACAAAGTCAATATTTAAAATTCAATAGCATTCCTCTACACAGATAACAAACTGAGAAGGAACCTATAGGAACATTACCTTTTACAATAGCACCACAGAAAATGAAATACCTAGGGATGCACATAACCAAGGAAGTCGAAGTTCTTTTCATGGACAATTACAGTACCCTAAGAAAAGAGATCGTAGAAGATTTCAGAAAATGAAAAGATATTCCCTGCTCCTAGATAGGTAGAACCAACATCGTGAAAATGGCCATACTCCCAAAGTTATTGTACAGATTTAATGCAATCCCTATCAGACTGCCACTGACACACCTCTCAGACCTAGAGAGATCACTCCTTATATTTATTTGGGACCAAAAACGACCTAGATAGCAAAGGCAATCCTGATCAACAAAAGCAAGGCAGGAGACATCACAATTCCTGACTTGAAATTATACTACAAGGTCACTGAGATAAAATCAACATGGTATTGGCAACAAAATAGAACTGAGAATCAATGACATAGATTAGAAGATGCAGAGGCCTCTGCAAACACACTCAGCCACCTGATCTTTGATGAAGGGGCCAAGTAAGCTTACTGGAAGAAACATAGCCTCTTTAACGAGTGGTTCTGGAAAAACTGGCTCTCTACAGGCCTAAAACTAAAAATTGAACCAGGTTTATCACCATGCACTAAACTAAATTCAAAATGGATTCATGATCTAAACATTAAAACAGAAATACTCAATCTCCTGGAAGCGAAAGTAGGAGAAACTCTTGAAGATAAAGGGGTAGGCAAAGAGTTCATGAACAAACATGTATTCTCACAGGAAACACTTGAAAGAATGAACAACTGGGATCAACTCTTATGGAGAAGTTTTTTCTGGTCCAAAGAAATTGTCAACAAAGTGAAAGACAACCCTCAAATTTCGACAAAATCTTAACTAATAAGCACTCACACAAAGGTCTGCTCTCTAGAATTTATAAGGAACTAAAATCCATTAGGGCCCTCATATTTAAAGACCCAATTCAGAAATGAGCATCTGAGATAAATATACACTTCTCAGAGGAAGAAATAAATGAAGCAAATAAATATATGAAAAAATGCTCCCCATCACTAGCACCAATGAAACACAAATTAAAACAACACTGAGATACCATCTCACTCCAGAAAACAACAAATGTTGGAGAGGATGTGGGGTAAAGGGAACACTTCTCCACTGCTGGTGGGAATGTAGACTGGTGCAACCATTATGCAGATAAGTGTGGAGACTCTTCAAAAGAGTAGAACTGGAAATCCCGTTCAAGCCAGTTATCCCCCTACTGGGAATTTTCCTGGAGCAGATGAAAACATCATATCATAGTGATATATGTGTACCTATGTTTATAGCAGCACAATTTGTCTTAGCAAAATCTTTGAAATAAGTAAAATGCCCGTCACATGAGGAATGGTTGAAAAAGCTGTGTATTTTGATGTAATGGAGTATTACTACTTAGCTATAAAAATGATAAACTTGAAGCATTTATATTTAACTGGATGCCACTTGAACATGTACTAGAAGTGAAATAAACCAGACACACATGTGCAAATATCATATAGTATCCCTATAGAAATGAAAAGAAAGAAAGAAATGAAAAGAAGAAATATAAAAAGAAAAGTATAATAACAACTAAAAAGAACTTAGTCAGATAGGGTAAACTGAACTGCATATGTCACAGGGTAATAATCAGCTTCTATTCTGGATTTTGAGCAACCTAAGTTTGCTGATCAAAAATTGGAGAAATGGAAGGGCTGCAAGGTCAGCCAACATTTATGCCCTAGCCTTTCAAGGTCAGTGAAGACTTAGGACATAGGAGAACCTGTACTATAACATCATGGAACTCAGCTGTGCCCCAAAGATTCTGATCAAGAGATTATGGAGCCAAAGAGGAATGCGATCAATGATCTACAGTGTGCCTAAGGAGAGTCATATGGAGAGAAAACTTTCTCTCAGGCTTTCACAGAGAGCAAAGTGGTCAAGCTTTGGCTGTGTCTCATCCACTTGGCTGACACTGACAAAGGATCTACAGAATGAGGTTTGGGGCTACAGGATAAACCCTGAGGGGACTTGACTTATCAGATAAAAAAGTTACATTTTTTGTTTTATAGGTCTTGCTTTATCTTGGTCTTAACCATCCAGCAAAAAAGTATAAAAATGAGGTACATAAAACAATGCCATAATAATAAGCTGAAGTGTAAATGGCTCTAGTCAACAACTTCTTTGGATAACCCACTAATGTGGTGGACTGCTGGACTGTGTTGAATTGTTTCCCTCAATTCAAGCACCTATAATAATTGAATGACAATAAAATACCTGTCTTTGACAGGACTAAACAAAAAAGGGCGTATACAAAGGAAGAACCATTCTGTGTTTGTATAAACAGTACAGTTAGGGTAAATATTCAGTACTTTTGCATAATTCTATGAGAAGAAAGATTTGTACTGATGGTATTTGGACAGGATATCCTGTCAGCTTCTTGTGCTGTGGATAACCACTAAGGGAAGATAACAATGTATAAAAGTATTAATTATTGAAACTGTAGTATAATTCAGCTTTAAAAAGAGATAAGTATGCAGCTACATTCTCTTAATCCATTGATTAGAGGCATCTTCTGTTAATAGTGTTTATAAATAGAATATCATGTATGCACCTCATACAACAAAAACCACTATGAAAACAATATGCAATGTATTAATTATTGAATCTGTTCTAAGAATTTGATTTGAAACTGTCTCATTGCTATTTGTTCTTGAATAAAATAAAATAAAATTAAATTAAATTTAAAAGAAACAGTGCAGTTAGGATATATTTGCAGTACTTTTGCATAATTCTATGAGAGGAAAGATTTGCACTAAGTATTTGGACAGGACATCTGTCAGCTTCTTGTACTGTGGATAACCACTAGGAAGATAACAATGCAAAGAGTATTAATTATTGAAACTGTACTATAATTCAGCTATAAAAATAAGATAAGTATATAGCTACACTCTCTTCATTCACTGATTAGAGACATCTGCTATAATAATGTCTGTAAGTATAATATCATGGATACACCTTGTATGACACCAAAACATTACGAATACATTTTACAATGTATTAATGTATTGAATCTGTTAATTTTTCTTGAAACTGTCTCATTGCTATTTGTTCTTCAATAAAAATATAATAATAAAAAAAGGATCTACAAACTGCGGTACAGGGTCTCAGGGTAAATCCTGAGGGGATTTGACTGACTTAATCAGACTCAAAAGCTACAATCCTTGTTACATAGGTCTTGCTTTATCATGGTCTTAACAATTCATCAGAAAAGTATAAAAACAAAATATAAGTAGGAAAGCCATATTATTATACTGAGCTGTAAGAGACTGAAGTCAACAGCTTCAGAAATTGCCAGACATACAGAAAATGGACTACTAGACTATTTTGGAATATTTTGCTGACTTCACACACACATAATATTTAAATGACAAAATGAAATGAAGAAATGGGATACAAAAAGACAAACAAACAGATGACTCCTTTAAAACTTCAGGCACTAAAGACATCACCTTGTGTACTTACACTAAATGAGAGACTGCTAGATTTTCTGGACTTAGAAAGACCTTCCCAACCCCTCAAATTGATAAAAATCTGTGCAATTGGCAGACTAAAAAGAGAGTGCTCTGAGTGAAAATGCTGTTCACCAAAGTGGTCAGCTGGCCAGAAATGACTATGCATTGCATTTCAAATGTGGATGCAACAACTAAAAGAACAGCAGATGGCATGACTATTGTAGATGCAGTTTTATTAAGATGATATACAATCAAATTAGACAGACACCTATAGCTTCTAAAAGAGGAAAACAATAAACATGCTAAAAGAGAAATGGTCATGTGTTCAATCACTGTTGCTTTCTGGCTTCTTAATATCTGGCTCTGGTTCTGCCACTGGAGGTAGCCTCGGCACTCAGATATGTTGTCGCAGCTGCTGGAAATATAAATGATTTACCAACGTCTTTGTTTCAGTTTTTGCAGTGTACGCAATTTTTTATAGCCCGTGCCCTAATAAAAAGTATTTCTTCTAGAAAGTAGGAGAAGCGACCTATATTTGTAGAAGGAAGGTATATTCTGTTGCTTTGCTGTATTCTCTTTAAGCTAGTTCTGCAGTAACACCTTATGTAAAATTCTTTTGCATGTTTTGTAAATAGGTTCTATTTTTTTAAATTGGTTTTTAACCTCATCAGTCTGCACAAATGATTCTCTGGAAGGCAGAGAGAATGCATCAGGAATGATTTGGAAAGGCATCTTTAAAAGAAATAAGTGTTTTTTGTCCTGTCTGCCACTAGTAAGAAGTTTTGTTGATAGACATTTTTATACCACCTTTCAACTTTAACATTTTTGAAGTCATAATCTGCTACCAGATTTAGTAAAATGAAACTGCCTAATATTTCATGGTCATCTTTACAAAGTAAATTGATTCCTAACAATAGAGAATTTTTAAGAAGTTACAGTGAATATTTATATTTTAATTGTATTACAATGTGAAAGTCATATTGCCATTAATCATCCCAACATACTCCTTGCTTTGAACACATGAATCCCATCATTCTTGCTACTTTCTTGCCACTTTCCTGAGTCTCATTAATTGTGCTGCCTCTTGTCCTGGACTGATTAAGCAAGATTACTTTTACAATTGAGTTTATGCTGGGGATGAGCCAGAAGTTGCATGGTGCCAAATATTGTAAATAAGATGGATGAGGACACACCTTCATGTTTTATGAGCCGGCCTTTCTGTTGGGTGGCATTTGGCAGCAAAATTCTCCATATATTTTAATCCCATATTTTAAAGATAATGATAAAAGAGGATTTTCAGAACTGCTTCAGAAAGTGGTACAGACAATGGCACAAGTGTGTTCGAAATGAGGTGCTTCCTGGGCGATCCCAAGAGCCTGTTCCTGCTGTATTTCCCCGCGGCCTACTACACCTGCCGCTGCGTGGGCATCGCTGTGCTCTGGACCAGCCTGGTCACCGAGTGGCTCAATCTCGTCTGCAAGTGGTGAGCCTGACAGCCGGGCCTCGGGCCCCCCGCACCGCGGCCCGCAGCTTCCCGCCCTGCCCCTCAGCCACGAGCCCTGACCAGCCGGGCCCAAATAGGGGAAGATTAATGGCAACATGCCTTTTACTGTAATACTGTACTATTTTTAAATGTGTACACTCACCATATATTTTTTACACCTCATACATGTGTTCCTTCCATTTTTCACTTCCCCTTTGGTGTATTTTGGGAGCCACGTGTGAAATGAGACAAAGGCCAAATGAAGAAAGCGTGGATCTGGAGGTCACTGGATGGACAAAAAGACCGTCTGTGATTCTATGAAAAATAAATAAGCTTTGTCATGACCAAGCATAAATCTTGCCCTTGGTTCAAGCAGTTGTAATTTGTCATTGCACTAAATACTCCTCATTTAACAACCTACCTATTTAATCACTGGCTTCTTAATATCTGACTCTGGTTCTTTGGACTTATGACTCAGGCATGCTGTTTGGACTTACTCCTTATTACAGTCTTGGGTACAGTCTTTGTTTATAGGGCCTAGATATCTTTCTGTACAGTATACCTTGTTATACAGTACTGTAGTTTTTCTTAAATTTATTAGTATAATCTATATTTATGTAATGGTCACAATTACTTAGAGGACTTGATGTGTCTTAGTTCATCTGTTTTGCCTGTTCCTCTCCCTTCAGCTCCTCGTTCCTTCCTTATTTATAAAGCTTTGTTTCCATCTTACCATCTTTCATTCTTTTTTCTTTTCCTTTCTTCACCCTCCACTCTATTCCTCTTCCTTTTTAAACAATTTCTTCCTGTTTTACTATATATATGTTTTATATATAATATATTTTGGTTCTTACTTACACTTTCAGTTTCTCAAACCACAGAAACCATCCAATATTTACACATGTGTGTTCAATTTATTTTACCTAAGAGTATGATTTCAAAGTCCATGAATTTAAGTATAAATGTCTCAAATTTAATCTTTATTTATGGCTGAGTATACTTCACTGTATAAAAAAAATCTTTTTTATCCATTCATTGGTGGATGGACATTGGATTGTTTCTAAGATGTAGTTATTACAAATTATGTTCTTATAAATACAGGTGCACATATTCTCCTGTGATATGATGGTGTTAATTCTTTTGGGAAGAAAGTAAGAAGAGGAATAATAAAGTCAAATGGAATCTCTAGTCCTAGTTTTGTGAAGAATTTTCCCTGTAGGGCCAACCAAATAGCTCAGCAGGATAAAGCACCTGCAAGAAGGCTCAGGACTGGAGTTCAATCCCTGATGCTGGTGTACCAGCCCCACCCCCTGGGGCATGCTGAGACTGGGCTAGGTGATGTGCACTTGCAATCTCAGCACATGGGAGGCTGCAAACAGGAGAATCATTGCAATTCCAGTCTAGTAGTGAGACCCTGAACACCCTGTGTACCCTAAAATACTAAATAAATAAATAAATAAATAAATAAATAAATAAATAAATAAAAGATTCTCCCCTCTGATTTCCACTGTGCTTGTACAAGTGTGCCCTCCCACCAATGATGGAGAAGAGTTCTTTTTTCCCCATGGCCTCACCAGCATTGGTTATTGGTTGGTTTCTTGATGACAACCATAATTTCTGGAGTGAGATAGAATCTCAATGTTATTTTCATTCACACTTCTCAAATAATCAGTGAAGTTAAACATTTTTTTCACGTATTTGTCATTTTTTTGTTGTTGTCTGAGAAATGTCTATTTATTTCAGACTTTGAATTTTTGACTGGGTCTTTAATGTGGGGGGTTTTCTATTTTTATGCTTTTTTTCTGTTATTTAATATATTATAGATATTAGTCCTTTGTCTGAAAAACAATAGGCAAAAAATTTCCCACTCTGTGAGTGGGAAATTAATTAAAATTTCACTCTGTTGGTGATTTCTCTTGTGCAAAAGCTTTTTAATAAGATGATATCCAAGTTGTCAATTCTTTGTAGAATTTCCCATGTGGTCTGGTTTTTGTACATGAAGTCAGTGCTTATATCTGTATCTTCAAGATTTCCATCTATTTTCCCTTCCAGTAGATTTATTGTTTCTGTTTTAATATTTAGACTTTGATCTATTTTGATTTTATTGATAAATATGGGTCTAGTTTTAGGCTTCTGCATGTGAAAAGAAAGATTTTCCCATTATGTATTAATGAGATTATCTTTCAGTAAACATGTTTGAGCCCCTTTGTCAAAGATAATATGTTTTTGGAGTTGTTTTTGTATCTTTTAATCTGTTCCATTAATCCACTGGTCTTTTTTGCTAGTATCATGCTGATTTTAGGTTGATTCCTCTGTATTTCTGTGTGTGTGTGTGTGTGTGTGTTATGAAAGGTGCAGTTTCCCTGATTTCTCTCTCAGTGAGTTTACTTGTGTTCAGGAATGCTACAGATTTTTGAGTGTTCACTACATAACCCAATATCACTCAACAAAATTGAAATTTTAATTAAAAACAACAAACAAAAGCCCAAGTCCTGATGGATTCACCCATGAGTTTTACAAGAAACTTAGAAAAAATCTAATCCTATTGAAATTGAAAGGGAAGCAATACTCTAAAATATTCATCCCTGGATACAAGTATTACCCTGATAAAAAACCAGAGAAGGACTCGACCAAAAAATAGAACTATAGGCTGGTCTTCCTAATGAACATAGATGCAAAAAGCCTCAGTAAGATACTGGCAAATAGAATGAAGCAAATAGTCAAAACATTGTATACATGACCAAATAGGATCCATCTCAGGGATGCAGGGATGGTTCAATACATTGATATCAATAAATGTAAAATGCCATATTGACAGAGCCAAGACAGAAACCATACTATCATCTCAAGAGATGCAGAGAGAGAGAGAGAGAGTTCTGGAAGTCTAACACCCATTTGGGTTAAAAGCCCTACAGAAAATTAGAAAAGATGGTCTTTAGCTCAAATAGATGGGAACTATTTATAACAAACCAACAGCCAACATCATATTAAATGGACAAAAAAGAAACCTTTCACTCTAAAATCAGGAACCAGACAAGGATATCCACTATAAATACTTCCACTCAACGTGGTTCTGGAAACATTAGCCAGAGCAATTAGACAAGAAAAAGATAAGGATAGGAAATGAAGAATTAAAATTATCATTATTTGCAGACACAGTACTCTGCATAGAAGACTACAAAAACTCCACCAAAAGACTTCTAGATTTCATAACCGTACTCAGTTGCATAGTGCTGCAATTTTCCTCATTGTGCTGTATAGTACATTACCATAATTTTATGTTGTTATACATTATAGTATGGCACTTAAGAGTTATGCAAACAAGAGTAAAGTCATCAATTTGGAGTTTTCTTTGGCAATACCTTTGTTCTGAATATTGTAATGTATATACTACATACAAATTCTTATGTACCAAAACCAATTCCTAGTCACAGGAACAGAACTAATTTCTTAAACAAGGAACATCTGTTTTTTAAAAATACTTGTGTATTGGATTAACAAGAATCTCTTTGTCCAAATAATCTAATGACCTATTGATCTCCAAAACTAATTTTTTTGGGGAAATATGGAAAGAAGTTTCAGCAGCTATATATCTTTAGATTGATGCCTATGGTAGTTGCTATGGCTTGCATTTTGTGACTATTAACCTTGATATGTTGATTTTATCAGATTAAGAAATGCTTAGCAGATTAGAAAAAACACACTCTTATTTGTGACTGGTAGGGTTATGGTTATTTGTAAACTATGAAGGCTTTTCAGAACACCGCTTTCTAGCCCTCTTCCCTGCTCTGCTTCCTAACCACAGTAAACTAAACTTCTCTGTGCCTTTCTGCCATAATTTTTGCATGGAATCTAGCAAACCATGAACTGAATGCCCCAGATCATGATCCATTATAAACCTGTTCTCCTTTAAGTTATGAGTGTCATGTACTGTGCTTAAGTGGCACAAAAGCTAATTAACATAGATATGGTTGAACTTGACCTTCAAAAGTTCATATGCGTAAGGTTTGATCTCCAATATGGTACCCAAGTGGTAAGACCATTCTAGAGATGATAAGATCATAGGGAAACCACCTAAAGAAGAGATTGTGTATTTCTTACAAGTCTGAGTTAATTATTTTGTGGGTAGATTATTAAAAAGGAGACAAGTGAGCTGGGCAGGTAGCTCAGTGGCAGTGCTCTTGCATAGCATGCCCATGACCCTATATTCAATCTCGAACACCACCAAAATGGGAACCTCTCCCTTCCCAGTCCATTGGCTCCTTTTTCGCCACATGGCTGTCACAGCTCATCCTTCTCTCACGTGTTGCTGCAACGCCATCCACCATGATGATCCAGTCAGTCTCTATCTTGGCCTTAAGTTATGCCGTTTGGGCTTCCTGGCCACCCTCCAAAATCACGAGTTCAATTAACCTCTTTCCATTCCATCATCACCTGGCTTCCAGTATTTTGTTGTAATAAGGAAAAATGAAACAAGCAATTGCATCCTCTTTTAAAACTTTCACAGTCTTTTGCTGAGTTATTTCCCTTAGAAACCCTGTCAATGCCCAAATCTGCTAGCCATTCTGCTGCCTCTGGCTTGTTTCCTTCTCATAGTGCACCTTTTCTGATTCCACAACCCTGTTTGGTTGCTAAGAAACCATTCCTGGGAGGCAGTTTTACTGTGCATTTGCTTTCCCTCAGATAGATGATTTATAATTTTCTTTCAGACACAACTTGATTCTGATTGTTTTTAATACACTGAAATATGTCTTGAATCTTGAGCTTTGACAGACCATTGCAGTACATAAGACCTGAGATTTTTACTCTTGATATATATTTCTGACTGCTTCTCTAGGAAGCCTTCACTTTGATGTCACCTATAATTTTTGCCTTTCTTATTAAATGTTAGTACCAGTTTCACTGTCAACCTATCAAATCTCAAATTTACATTACAAAATATTCAACATTAATCTGATTATTTAATGCAGATTGTATCACAAGCACTGAAACATTTACACATAAGAATCATTTCATATGTTGACTTTTACTTTAAATTTTGTGCCACATTCTAGAAGTTTTCTAGACTTAGGGTAAGAATGCCAATAATAAAAACTCATTTTTTATTTATTTTATTTTATTTTTATGTATGTGGTACAGGGTCTCACTATGCAGTTCAGACTCAGTGATCCTCCTGTTTTCAGACTCCCCAGCTCTAGTATTACAGATGTGCACCACCATGCCATATCCTGGTGGCTGGCTCAGTGCACCCAAGGCTAGTCACATGTCATGTGGTATTAGGGATTGAACCTGGATCTTTGTGCTTTCTTAGGCAGATGCTTAATCCACTGAGCTATCTCTGCAGCCCATAAAAATTCACTAGTGGCTTAAGTTTTTCCTCTAAACTTTTGTCAACTAGTTATATAAGGTGTTTGAGTTACAAACTCAATTCATTCATGAGGGCTGGTTGTTACTCAAGTTGGTTGTAAATCAGGCCTATTTTTTCCATAAGAAATAATGGATATTCCCATAGTGCACCTCCCAAAGCATCCCTTACATAACCTTTTAATAACAAAAAGGTAAATTATATGTAATGTGTACAATTTACCAAAAACACCAATAATTTTCCCAGTGTTTTCACCAAAAAGTTATAAAATATGCCTGATTCACCAAAAACAATTTCACACTGGATTCACCATTCCAGATGACATTTTTGGCTTGTAGGAAGGGAGAATGCTGTAGAAAGTGGATAGCATTTGAAAGAATCCCCTTCCATAGGAACATCTGAAGTCTGGCTCTCTGGGGTCTCTTTTCTCCTTGTGGGTTTGTAGCCTACAAGGACCTGCTTCTTGCTCACTAGGTCTCTACATGTTCAGAACCCAAAACTGTCTATGGTTGTCTATTTCTTTATTTTCTGACATGGTCATTAAGTAAGTGAATGCAATAATTCACTAGTTCTCTGAGTGGGTCTTCTCCACAAATATTTGTAGCTCTATCTGTTTTTTTCAGAGTTTCCTTTATTTCAGAAGAAGAACTTTGCTGCCCTTATCGGTGATACTCCTCCTCTCTTCAGAAAGCTCCTCAGTGCCATTCTCTATTGCTCCACAAGAAGTGCTGAAGTTTCTCTGTAGACGATTGTCTGGAACATTCTTCTACTAGTTCCTCAACATCACCACTTTCTATGTGCAAACCTATGCACTCTGCTGCAGTAACAGTGTCATCAGCCACCAGGTTAACTGAAAGCTCAGGTTCCTCTCCTGTATCATTTTAGGCCATACTTTCTTCCAGGCAGATCTTAGCCTAGGTCTTAGAGAGACATTGGCCCAGGATTCCTCAAATAACCCCACACAGTAAAAGTTGTTGTAATGTTCCTTCCTTCCAGAACTCGCTAAGGGTTAAATCTATATCTGAGATGATTTGGAAGAACTTTAGGAACAGTTCCTTTGTGTACAGCTTCTTAAAGTTAGCTATAATTTTCTGATCCATAAACTGCAGTAGAGGAGTTATATTATGTGGAAGGAATTCAACTGAGAGCCGTGGGAATTCTCCAGTCAGTTCTTCCCAATCTTATGGGTGAAGAAGTACAATGCCCATGGTAAGGAGAGCTTTGAGTGGTAAGCCTTTGTCCTCTACACATTTCTTGACAGCAGAACAGAAAGTTTCCCTATTGCATGTAAGGAAAAAAACTATTGTTATCCAGACTTTAGCATTAGATCTCCACATGACCCCTAGCCTAGTCTTCATGACCTTAGGCTTTCTGAACAGTCTAGGGGTCTCAGGGTGATAAACCAAGAGAGGCTTTATCCTGCACTCACTGTTGGCACAGTTAACCTACCTGTTATGGGATTGTGGCCTCACATTTTCTTCACTACTCATTCCCTAAATTAGTGATAATAGTGAAATGTTTCATGCCAGTAAGGAACAGTTTCACAATTTTCAAGTGATAAAACTTGGGTTCCCTTCATAATGATGCAGCCAGTGTTGATAAAGGAACTGCTGAAAATTACATGCACCACTTTGAAATGGTATAGAGAAGAAGCTTTTGTTTTCAGCAAGTTTTCATCTGTAATACAACTGGCCTTCTCTCACAGAAAGGGCCCAGGAGAACATACATCAGCTAGGAGAGAAGAAAATGAGCAGGGAAGAGAATCTTCCAAGAGCTGTGCACTGCAGTGAAGATCCCACAAGATTTTTGCATGCTGATTCTTCCAGCTGCCCTGAGGACTGCCCTGCTGCAGTTTATCCAACACTTGAGCATTTCATTCTCAGCTGTCTTTAAAATTTTCCTAATAAGCTACTTAACTAATCTTCCTATTTTTTATTTATTTTGGTATGAATTCAATATAATCAATTTCTTTTGCCTAAAAATGTGTTGATTGATAAAGAAGTTAGGGTCAGAGAGTGCATGATAAACACACTCCTTCAAAGGATAATGGGATACTTGGGATAGGCTAGAGAACCAGAATGGAACTCAAGACAAGCAAAATTTGATTATATTCTGGGGAAAGAAATTGGCTTCCTTAGCTTAATAGTGGAGAAACAGCCAATCAACTAACCATCTGTTGTCTGTTGTCACTGTGATCAATGGTCAGTCCAGGAAGGAAACCTCAACTAATTCTAAAATGATTAGGGTTATCAATGCCAGAGAAAGAAAGAAAGAAACAAAAAAACACATGTGTTCACAATATTCTTATGTTAGAACAGTATGCAATGAAATTCAAGATCACTGTGTGTCAGGCACCAGAAGAACTCTGCTACTTGTTGCTTCTTAGCCAAGAAAACTCAAAAGGCAAATGTAGATTTTAGAGGTTGGTCTTGGAGGATATGAAGTTACAGGACTGTTGGAAAGAGCCATCCTGCCAGTCTTCTTATGGGAAGATTAAAGAATGATGCAAAAGATGATTCACCAAATGAAATGAGGAAATTCCAACACAGAGATGTACTTGAGTCTCGAAGTGACTGGACTACTACATCTGCATTACTGGAAAAATGTAACATCTTTTTCCCCATTGTCATCATAATGCATTTCTTCATTTCTTTATTTCTGTAGTCATTTATTTTTCTATCTATTGAATCATTTATAGTATTAACTCTGGTAGGTTAATACTATAAATGTGCTAGAGACAGAGATGCAACTATATTTTATAGATATCTTATAGATAATAGCTTCTAAATTTCAGGGGCTCTGATTCTGTTAGCTTCTTCCACATGCATTTAGCAGAACCTGTAGGTTATTGTGAGAGTTAGATGTGGTAATTTTTGTGAACTAGGGTGATTCCCAAGATAGTGTATATTCAGTGGTAGCTTCCTTTAGCTTTTCATGGAAAGTAAGTAGCAAGAAATTGTCACTGAAGATGCTCAAATACACACTTGGTGTTTGGTGAAAAAGAAATGAATGTTCCAAACTTTGGTTTTTGATGTTGAAGAGACAAAATGAGACCCAAAAATTGACTCCTATGACAGTGACTTTTGCAAAAGAGCTGTGGAGAGCCCAGCAACTCCAGCCTCTTGGAATTTTCCTGGAAAGACATCCCAGTTGCAGGGGTGGGCTCTTGCATGCTGCCTAGGTATTCTCTACCCCATGATCAATCCAGCCTTCAGCATTGCTGCTGTTCTATAATACTGACTAGCGAATGAGCTGAAGATCTCTGAGCAGGTCATAATCCCTAATTTTTAAAAACTTTTTATTCATTTATTATTTGGAACAGTGTCTCATTATGCAACTGAGACTAGTAAGGATCCTCCTGTCTCAGCCTCTCCAGCACTGGGATTATTAGCATGTGCCAGTATGTCCAGTTTCTGTGGCCTTCACAGTGAACCTAGGGTTCTGGGGACAATCTGGCTAATGGCACTGGAATTGAACCTGGGTCTTCATGCTCCCAGGCAGGCACTTAGACCACAGAGCTATGTTCCCAGCCCCATAATCCCTATTTTTAAAGAGAGTACAAATTATAATTAAGACAAAAAAAATCACAAGTAATACAGATTTTCATTTAACAAAGTAATATGAATTTCTCTGTATTTGTTGTAACACAGTGTTGTCTTCCAACCAGTTATTCAGATTACCAGATATATGCACATAAAGTTGAAAAAAGAGAAAGAAATGTATAAGAAATTAAGAAGAGGAAAGAGTACAAATTACTGAAAAAAGAAGACAAAACAAATTAAGCATTAACTGCTCCTTTCCATAGACAGTACAGTTGTCTAAACCATCCTGCCTACATACATAGATAAATCTCCTTCCTCCACTCCTGCTCCTGTCCTTCTCCTCAAGTCAGT
The DNA here is from genome assembly GCA_004027165.1 of Ctenomys sociabilis. NCBI lineage: Eukaryota > Metazoa > Chordata > Mammalia > Rodentia > Ctenomyidae > Ctenomys > Ctenomys sociabilis. The sequence goes on from PVKA01012385.1 coordinate 42,795, forward strand.
AAGATTTTCCTTTTGAATAAATTCATTCCCTTTTTGCAATATCTATTTTACCTTTCAGACTCTATTTTTCTCTTTAAGGTTCTCATACTAAGGAGACAATGCAATGTTTACACATGCAGATCTGATTTGTTTCACTTAAGAGTACATTCTCTTGTTGCATCCATTTACATAATTTATCCTGTTTTATAGCTGAATAATACTCCATTGTGTAAAAATATCACATATTCTTTAACCATTCTTCAATTGATGGGCATCTGGTTGTTTCCAGAATTTAGAGGTACGAGTCCTCTGGCTTTGTTTTCTTCTTTGCAAGATCATTTTGGATATTTTGAGTAATTTGTCTTTTCAGATGAACTTAAGGATTTTAAACATTTTCAATGTATGAAACAAAACCATAATAGTCTATTTCTCAGAACAGGTAGATTAATAAATATTGCTTTCTTTTTTCTTTTTTTTGGTGGTACTGGGGATTGAATTCACACGCCTGTGCTTGCCAGGGAAGTGCTTATTCCACTGAGCTATCTCCCTGACCTCAAGTATTGCTTTCTTAATGATATTGTTCTCCAATCCATACTTATGGGATAACTTCCCATTTTTTTTACATTTTTTAATTTTTTCAACAATATTTTATGATCATCAATATACAAGTCTTATTTTTGCACTTTTGTTAAATAGTTTATAATTTTGATGTTATTATAAGTGGAATTTTTGCTTTTAATTCATTTTTGGGTTATTAATTTTAAGTGCATAGAAATACAAGTGATTTTGATATCGACATTTTTGTAAAATCTTGCTGATCCAGTTTTTTAGCTCCAAAAGATTTTTGTGTCTGAGACCTTTGAGAATTCCTATATAAATGATCATGGTATCTTCAAATAAAAACATGTGTTTCTTTCAATTTTGAGGCTTCCATTTTTTTTTCAAGCCTGATTGTCCTGGCTGGACCATCAAATAAAATGCTGAATACCAGTGCCTAGAAAGGACATCCTTGTCTTGTTCCTTATCATAGGAAAAATTTTCATTATTTTACCATTCAATATGATATTGGCTGTGTGTTTTTTATGCATATGTTTTGTAAATTTAAATTCCTTTCTATGTCTGGTTAGTTGGAAGTTTTACTTTTAGTAAAAAATAATAGATTTTATTAAGAGCTTTGTCTGCATCTATTGAGATAATCATTTTATTTTTCTAATAATCTAATGTGTTATGTACATTGGCATTCCAATGTAGAACCAACCTTCAGATAAACCCCACTGGACATGATATGTAATCCTTATATTTTGTAGATTCAGCTGGTTAGTTTTTAAATATAGGCATCTATATTTAAAAGGGATACTGTTCATCAAAAGTGCATATAGGTGTGTGCATTTGTGTGTGTCTGTCTGTGTATATGTGTGTGTGTGTGTGTGTGTGGTCTCGTGTTAGTATTAGGGTGCTGCTTGACCTCATAGAAATTGAAATGAGAAGTGTTCTCTTTTATCTTACAAGAATTGGTTAAAAGATGGCACTGAGTCTTTTTAAATGTTTAGTAGGATTTATCATGGAAGTCATGTACTCCTAGGTTTTCTTATGTGAAATATTTTTTATTATTAAATCCTCTGTCCTTTATAGGTGTATGCAAGTTTTCTAACTATCTTTGAGTCAGTTTCAATAGTGTATGCCTTTACAGAAACTTTTTCATTTCACTTAACCCACCTAATTTGTTTACATACAATTATTCATAGTAGGGGGTAGGGAGATACCTCAGTGGAATAAGTGCTTGCCTGGCAGTGCAAGGTCCTGAGTTTTATCCCTGGAACCACAAAAAAACAAAAACAAAAACAATTATTCATAGTACGGTACCCCCTCATGATATTGTCTTACTCTTATAAAATGAGGATAATGTCCTTTTTTTTAAGTTCCAACCCTAGTCTATAATTTTCTCCTTTTTTCTTAGTCATTTAGCTAGTCATGTGCCAGTTTTGTTGATACTGTGAAAGAATAGCCTTTGGGGCCTGTTGATTTTCTCTATTATTTTCTCATCTCTATTTCATGTAATCTCTGTTTTTTACTTCCTTTCCTTTTTATGTTTAGTATACTCTTCTTTTTAGATTTTAGATTTCTTTGTATTGGTTAGGCTTCTCTAGGGAAATAGTGTGTGTGTGTGTGTGTGTGTGTGTGTGTGTGTGTGTGTAAATTATTTAAATTAGTCCTAAAGGATCACGGGCAGGTCAATCTGCAACACCTACCATCTGTCTGCTGAACAACCAGAAAATCCAGTAAGTGCTCAGACCAAGAAGCTAGAAGCTGCAGAACAAGAAAGATACAAGATGCAGCATAGAGCTAGGCCTAAACTAGAAGCTCGCTGGAAAGGCCCTGGCATGAGTCCACAGGGAAAGGCTAAAAAAGCTGGACTCTGTTGTTATCAGACTGTGCTACCAGTAGTAAAAGAGGCACGTGGTCAAGCAGAATAGAGTTTTTCAAATGAGGGCTGCTTTCTTCCTTCATTTCCTTCTTTTTGTCCAGGCTGCAAGACTATTGGATGGTGTAGCCCACATAAGGACAGGTCTAGTCTTGCTTTGTTTGCCTGCATGCGAATAATATCTGAAGATTCACTCAGATGCACCTAGAGAGGGTTTTTCACTAATATCTGCATGTCTTAACCTCTTTCAGCTGTCAATTATAATAAACCATCACATTAATTTTTCTTTTGAAGCAGGGTCTCCAGATGGAGCCCAGGCTGGTCTTGAACTTGTGGCAGTCATCTTGCCTCTGCCTCTCAAGTGCTGAGGTTACAGGCAGGCACTACTACTTCTGGCCATCACACTTTCTAAGATAGAAAATGAGAGCTTTTTTGACTTTTAATGTATTGACAGCTATAATTCTCCCTTTGAGCATTACTTTACTGTATGTCCCAAATTTTTGTTTTCAATCATGAAAACAAGTATTTTAAAAGCTTCTTTGTAATATCTACTCTGACTTGTTGGTTATTCTAAATTATGCTGTTTAAATATTAATTATTAAAACTGTACCATAATTCAGCTTTAAAAAAGATAGGTATACAGCTACATTCTCTTAATTCAATGAATAGAGGCATCTGCTCTAATCGTGTTTATAAATAGAATATCATATCTGCACCTTGTACAACAAATGGCCACTAAGAAAACAGTATGCAATGTATTAATTATTGAATCTGTTTTAATAATTTGATTTGAAACTATCTCATTGCTATTTGTTCTTCAATAAAATTATGGAAGAAAAAAATAAAAAAGTTCCACATGTTTTTGATTCTTTTCAAATTTTCTTCTGCTACTGATTTCTATTTTAATTTAACTCCCACAAGGAAAGTAAATAGTACACTAAAAATCTATTCACTACATAAAAACAGTAGTGATGGAAGAGGAAAAAAACCAAAAAATGCATTAAAATGTAGAAAACAAATAGCAAAGCTGTCATTTGAAAGACAGAAGCAGTGTCTGGACCCGCACTTGGATACCATTGTCAAAAGTCTGCAGAAATGAGCTGATAATCGTCACAGCCAAGCGGAAGGCACAGGGGGGCTCATGGTCTGTTGACTTCTGAAAATATTTGAATTTTTTTCATAAATAGAGTCGAAGAAGCTCACTTTTTGTTCTAGGTGATGAGCATCTTACAATGGCAATTCTGGTCAGGTGAGATATTAGCAGACCTGGGATGTTTATGATAACATTCAGGTTGCACCCATTTTTAAAGTTGAGCAGCACTACATTTTGGGCAGGTCACGAAGATGGAGCACAGAGCTTTCATAGGTGCCACCCCGTACTGCCATTTTTTTCATGATTCCAATGGGCAAAGAAAGTGGCACAGGAAGGAACACTGCTGTCCACAAGCGGACTATTCTTCTTGCCTAATTTTTGTATCATTTTAAAATAAAAATCTCCTAGAAATATTCTCGCCAGATAGATTCTCAGGCTCTTGGCCACTTCTAAGGCCTGATCCAGATTCTGGTTCTCCACATTTTCTGTGTGTGTTAGTCACTTACTACTGGGACACAAAGGTCCACACTCACAACTCATAGAAATTTATTTGGGCTCATGATTTTTGAAGATTTCTGTCCATGGTTGGCAGGCTCCAGTGCAGAAACATCACAGTGGGAAAGCCCTGCCATGGAGAAAAGGTGCTCAAGTCATGAAGACCAGAAAGTAGAGAGAGATGTGAGGAGGAGTGGAAGAAGACAAGATCTTCCGGGTTACGCCTGCAGTGACCTGCCTGTAATGAGCTCCGACCTCCTGACAGCACATGGAGTTGTGAACTTATTTATAAATAAATCCACGTCCAGTCGCCTTCCAAAAGCCCTGCCCTCTGAACACAGGAGACTTCGCAGAAACATTCTGGATCTAATCTGTAAAACTATATTATCTCTACATTTGGTATTCAGGTGAGGTTTTGAAAAAAGAGGTTTGTGTTTGAGACTGTGTGGGGTACTTCATTATCCACCAGGACTGAGGCAGCCCTGGTGAGCAGGGAATAAGTACTGAATGGAAATGAATTGATGGCTATAACTCTTTTCCTGGTGTAGTTTCCTCCTGTCCTTCTCTGTAGGAGGTTATTTCTTCCTGCTCAAGAAATAAATTTTCAAAGCCAGGCATCTCCCAGAAATTTCAGTCATGAGGAGATTCATTTGATCTACAAACAGTTCTTCTAAAATATGTGACAGTTACAGCCATATAAGAAGGTCTGAGTGCTTTTGACCTTGAACTTGTGAAACCAGTTTGTCTTTGGCCTTCTCTTGACCTTTCAGGTTACTCAGTACTGTCACGCATCCCAGGTTTCTTTTAACATCTCATAATGCATTTTTATTATGCCAATTACATAAAGTCTTCCAGTATTGCCTTGCAACTGAGGAATCCAAGCCATATAATAAAAAGTAGGAAAAATTTTAATGTTCAATAATAGCAATTCAAGTAAACATATAAATACACATATCCACGTAGTGGAAGCAGGACTGGAAGGCATTATGGGGTGCTATAGTTGACTTGACTTTGCCTTTTCTACACAGCTTAGTAGCTTCAAGTGTTTTAAAAGGGAAAATATGAATGATAAAATATTAAACAATTCTATAAATTGTTTATAGAATTATATTAGAATATAGTTTTATACTTTTCCTAGCAGTGAGTCTGCTTTTTTGAGCAAGTTGTTTCCTTAGTCTCCAATTAAGTCATCCTCACAATTAATTGAGGAACTAAGCGTTTTGAGTGTCTTTTCATTTTTGAAATTCTATAGCTTTATTATGCTATGTTCATTAGTAACAGAATGTAAATATTAGACGAATGAAACTAAGTTTACCATTATCAGTGATGGACAAGTCTTAGCCAAGTATAAATAAAATATAACAGTAAGTTCATTTGCATGTAATAAAATTTATTCTAAAGAAATAAGAGCATAAACTTTGTCAATATTTTACCAATGTTAGAGGCAGTGAAATAGCTTAGGGGCACAGTGCTTGGATGGCAAGCTCAAGGTCCTGAGTTCAATTCCCAGTACTAAAAAGGGATAATATTATACCACTGTTATAAAATTGAGGAATTTTTCTGTCTGAGAAATCAAGATTTTTAAACTCCTATCTCCTCAGTCTAGTTGTACAATTAATTTCCTTGTTGGGTCAATATTTATTAAATATTTTACTCCATACCACTATATAAAGCATATAGTTCAGGGTGGTGGGACAGAGAAAAGGATGAAATTCAGTGTATTTGCACAAAGAATAAATAGTTCGGTGGTAGGAACAGACACTTAACAGGCCTATGAAATACAAGTTAGAATTAAATAGGAAGAAGAGATATAAAGAGTTATTAATGATTAAACTAAGAATAGAGTTGGTAGCTGGAGACAGCATGGGAATTGACAATAAATGTATACTACAATTCACAATTACAGAAGAGACATACAGGGGTTGCTTGTTTTACCAAATATTTTTAACTTCATGAATGTCACAAGTATTTTAAAACTAAAATTGCATAATATATTTTTCTGTAGGAAATTCACAAAGACAAAAAATGAATTCTGTTTTTCAGAAATATGCTCATTATTTAAAGTGAATTGTACATTTTTCAAATTTTCACCTTCATTATTAGAGGCAGGCAAGTCCCACTCTGAAATAATTCTTCCTGAAGTAATGCATTTAAAGAATAAATTCTAGATGGCTGCTTTAATGTTGCAGCAATCCCTAAGTTCATTTTTTTAATTTTATGGGAAAATTATAAAATGAAATTTCATAACAAAGTAATAGAATAGCAATAACTAGTACATTACATCTTTAAATTGGTATCTTTAAACTATTTTTAAACCAGTTGCTCAGGGTACAAGGTATGGGCATAAAACCTCTCCAACTGATGGACTTTTAAATGAACTAAGACACTAAATAAGATAACTGACTTGCATTTTTCCCTTTTCTTACTATCCTTTCCCTTTTTACCTGCCCCTTTTGAACAAATTTCTTAGAATTTCACATCTATTATACATTTTAGATTTTATTTACTCTTTTTTTATTTTGTATTTCTGAGACAGTCTCACTATGCAGCTCAGGCTAGCCTTGAACTCACTTTGTAGCCCAGGCTGGTCTCAAACTATTGGTCCTCCTGCCTTAGCCTCCCGAGTGCTGGGAATACAGATGTGAGCTACCATGCCAAGCTATTTACTCTTTCAGTTTCTCATACCAGGGAGAAAATATGATGTTTACATATGTGAGTCTGATTTATTTTGCTTATGAATATGGTCTCAAGTTACAACCATTTTCCTACAAAAGTTTCAAGTTTATCCTTCTTTACTGCTGAGTAGTACTCCACTTTAATAACATCTTTTCTACCCATTCCATGGGTACACTAGCTGTTTCCAAGATTTAGCTATTACAAATTGTGCTGTAAACATGGGTGCATATATATTACTGTGGTATGTTTTTTTTTTAATTCTTCTGGTAAGACACCTAGAAAGGAAATAGCTAGGTGGTATTTTTTCTTTGAGGAATCTCCACACTGTTCCACAGTGGTTATACCCGCCTGCCCTCTCATCAACAGTGAAGAAGTATTCCTTATTCCCCACAGCTCCTAAAGCATTTGTTATCAGATGATTTCTTTAGGATAGTCATTCTTTCTGGGATGAGATGGCATCTCAGTGAAAGAGTGGCAACTCTTTCATTGCTATTTTATCTTTATTCTCATTAAAATGAATAAAAATTATTTTAAAAATTATAATATTTTATTATCTGTTGCACTGGATTCAATAAATATATGTTGTTTTGTCTAATTGCATAACGAAATGTTTATGACTTTTGTAGTTCAGAGATAGTATTTTTCTTTTTCTTTTTTTCCAGTTTTTGTACAAGGATTCCTAGTTCCCCTGTAATAATTGATATACAAAGGATCAATCTCCACTTTCTTCCTCTCTGGTTACTCTCATTCTACACGTTCAGGTTACAATCTCCAGCATTATGTTCTGATAGATATCTTGCCACTGTTTGCTATGTTTATGCATACAATACATAATATTATTCTCCAGAAAAAAATCAAGGTTTAGTCTGCAAAGGTTTATTTAAAATACAGACATGAAAAAATCTAGAGTGGTCCTATGTGATTAAAGCTTGTAGCTGATGACTTCCAGATATTCCACTGTAAATGAATGCTTAAAATAGTCCCAATTAAGTTTTATTTATTTGTGTATCTGTGTCCTCCTTACAACAGACACTGTCTTTCAGAATCTGAACATATTTACTAACAATCTACAAAGTTAAAAATGAAGCCTATAATAAATCACTAAGTCACTAGAAAAGTAGGTTTGAGCTGGGGAGATAGCTCAGTGGTATAAGTCCTGCTTGGCAAGCATAAGGTCCTGAGTTTGATCTCTGATACCAAAAATAAAGGTAAAAAGTAAAAAAAAAAAAAAAAATTAAAAGTAGGCTCTATTGGACAAGGGAAACACAAACTTTCCAATTTGTTTTATTCAAATAGAAAAAAGGGAAAGTATATTATCTTTATATAGATGTGAGTATATAGCATATGTTGGGTAACACATATGTCTCACATTATCAAAGCAATTCAAATGCAGACATTTTGGTGAGTTATGTTTCCTGTTAATTGACAATAAATAAAAAACTTAAAATATTTTATTACAGTATTATAATAATTCACTTACCATGCCAGTACCTTACAGTGGTATTTTTAACTTCATAACTAAATTCCCTTATCCTAGATGGGTAGTCTCCTATTTAAATGAAACCTGTCACTTGTTCCTAGGGATAAATTCACATTTACTTCAAACTTCTATCCATCAGAAAAGTGTCATTACCTGGTTTATCATAAAAATATCTCAGCTCCGAGCATGGGTAATAACTGTTCTCCCTACTATAAATAGGTCAGAGAGATATCATAAAATATATGGAGGTAACTTATGTGATATAATAGCAAATGTATACATGATGATCCAGTATCTGACATGAACTTTTCAGAAATGCCTAAAAACTCACTTTCAAAACAAACCATCTATTTTTTATTCATATAAATTGATAGGTATGTATTTATATGAATTGATAGGTATGTATTTATGTATAAATATAAAACAAAATTATTATTTAATAGGAATTTGAGTAAAAAGTTTTGGAATGAGTTAACTTGCTTAATTTTGTACTTCGCAATTAAATCATTTGAGGTACAAAAAAGTCAGTAAATGTATCAGCTCTGTAGAGCCAGGTATTTAAGCAAACTTTCATAAAATGCCTTTTGAATATGGCAGGCATTGTGCAACTAGAATATATGTGCTCTGAGGAAATTTCTACTCCATAGCAGAGCAATCGGCCCTTGGCATACTTTTAAAATAACTCCATAAGAACACATCACATAAATACATATTTTAGCATGTTTGCTAAAAAATCTGTTAAAATTGCATTGAAACAAAATTCAAACCTGTTCACAGAGAAGAGCCTATTGAATGCAGTTCCAGCTGTGACATTCCCATGTGGTCCAGCATTTTCCCTCCTGACGTTTGAGAAAGATGTGGTTGATGTGGACAGTCAGAGCACATGACGTCACCTCTCCTACCATGATCATCATTTAGATGCAGTTCTTTAATTGGCTGATGCAAAGGAGATCCCTTGACACTAGCTATACTCCATAAAATTATGCATAATAAAGCATTCTTTGATCACTACTATTATTTGTAAATTGAAGTGCATTAATCATTCAAAAAATATTTCTTGCAAGATATATAAAAAGATAACTGCTTACTTCTTGTCAAAGTACTTAATATTACTAGAACAGCCAACCAATGTTGGGATGCTGTATTTCAGCATTGCATGTCAAAGTTGTTAGGAATTAAAAAATAAAATTTTATAAAAATAAAATTTAGGGGCTGGGAAGATGGCTCAGTGGAATAAGTGCTTCCCTGGCAAGCGCAAGGGCCTGAGTTCAATCCCCGGTTCTGCCAAAAATAAATAAATAAATAAATAAATAAATAAATAAATAAAATAAAATAAAATAAAAAAATAAAATTTAAATAAATAATAAAATGCTGGAGAGGCTGTGGGGAAAAGAAACCTTTCTCCTCTGTTGGTGAGAATGGAGGGTGATACAACCACTGTGGCAAACGGTGTGGAGAATCCTTTAAAAACTAGATTAGAGGTCCCATTCAACCCAGCTACTCAACTTCTGGGTATTTTTCCAGAAGAATTGAAAATATCATAGCACAGCAATGTATATACATCCAGGGTTATTGAGTATTGCGGTTTGTAATAAAGAAATCTTGGAAATAAAGGGAATATGAATGAGACATTGTTCATTTCCTCATTGTCTAATTATCAGGGAAAACCAAAATTATGTTAAGCATCTCATGGTAACTTTTTTAGTTAACAAGAATATACATAATTTGTAGTGCAAATATTTCATCTCCTTCCCCCAAAACGCTATATACTGCATTCGAAGGCTGATACTACTTACTGCTTTTTTTTTTTGTTTTTTCTTTTTTGGCAGAACAGGGATTAAACTCAGGAGCCTGTGCTTGTCAGGCAACCGCTTATTCTACTGAGCTATAACCTAGACCCCATGTCTACTCTTATTAAAAGTAATTCATATCATATTTCACATCATAGAATATTTAAAGTGTAAATATTCTTCTAAATGTAAGATTCTGTGTTAGAACAAGATGAATGAAAATTGTAGAAATTGTCTGTGGACAAATCATTGTTCAAAACAAAAGACCGGAAAATTTGTTTTCATTCACTTCATTAACAGTAAAGTACCAATAAAAATTTAGCTTTTATGTTTAATATTTATTAACCAAAATTTAAATATATTTTGTGTGTTTTCTAGCTGCATATTAACAAACTTTCATAAAGAGTTATGAATGTAGTAGTAATTCACAACTAACTAAAATTTATTTGTAATACTAAGTTCATGGGACATAACATTTTAGATTCTAAATTTATGAACATACTCTCCTTTTTTATCAATTTTATTGAGCAAGAAATAGCAATGAGAGATTCAAAACCAATTAGTAGGACATTTACAATAATTAATATGTTGCATGCATACTGTTGTCTTCATTGTAGTTTTTCATACTATAAGATGCAGACATATATCCTGTCCAAACACTATTAGTACAAATATTTCTTCTCATTTATCTTTATTTTATTTTATAGAGAAACACATAGCAATGAGATAGTATCAAAACTGATTAATAGGATAGTTTCAATAATTCATACATTGTACATTGGTATCTTCTTAGTGGTTATCCATTGTATAAGATGCAGACAGAATATCTTTCTACTCATTGAATTGAGTGAAAGTAGCTGTATATCTATCCTAACTATTCTGTCTATACAAATACAAAATGGTCCTTCCTTTGTGTCCCCTATTTTTGTTTAGTCAAGTCAGAGATGTATTTCATTGGCATATAAATGCTATAGGTGCAAGCCAACACAGTCCAGCAGTTCACAATAGTAGTGGGTTATCCACAGAAGTTGTTGACTTGAACCTTTCACAGCACAGCATGTTAATATGGCTTTACTTTATCTCATTTTTATACTTTTCTCCTGGATGGTTAAAGTGAGACCTAGATAAAAAGAAATGTAACTTTTGTATCACATAATGTCAGTCATGTACCCTCAGGATTTATCCTGTAACCCCATACTATACTTTGTAGATCCTTTGCCAGTATCAAACTTATGGATGAATCTTGGCCATTGCTTGACCAATTTGCTCTCTGTGAAAGTCTGAGAGAATCTTTTCTCTCCATGTGACTCTCCTTAGGAGCACTATACATCATCAATTGCATTCCTCTGTGGCCCCATAATCTCCTTGATCAGAAAATTTGGGACACAACTGAGTTACATGATGTTACAGTATAGATTCTCCTATGTCCTGAGTCTTCATTGAACTTGAAAGGCTAGGGACAAAATTTTGTCTGACCTTGAAGCCCTTCCTTTTCTCTGATTTTTGATCTGCAGACTTAGATTGTTAACCCTACAGAAGAGAAGCTTATTATTACCCTGTATTACATATATCTGTCTTGGTATCAATCATTTTAGGCATAACATGGAACAGATATTTTCCATGAAGTATTGATGTGTTAAACTTTAAGTCCCTACAGAATATGAAGTAAAAAGTAATTAAAAATAGGAATAAATAAATACATATTTTTATATAGAAATTGAGAACTCTAACCATATATAGCATGGTAGCATCACAGTCCTGTGGCATTTTTTTTCTTGTGTCTTCCTTTATTACCTTTAATTAAAAAAAACTTTTTACTTGAGAGATAATATAGTAATAATTGTTATGTCATGACAAGAAGCACATATTTAGAAGACCAGAATGACACATATCCCACGCATGACCCTTCTATTACACATTGCTATTTTCAGTGCAGTTGCTTGGTTCACAGGTATCAGCATGTATAGTTAGGGTGAAAATCCTGCCAATTAACTGCTAGTTTCAAGAACCTGCTGATGTTTCTCAGGATAATTGCCTTAACCATCTTGCATGTATAAATGTATGGCTTTGCCCCTATCATGTTTCTCAGCTTTTCTCCTTGCCCTCTCCTCATTTTCTAATCCTTAAATTCTCACTTTCCTTTTAATTGTTTTCTTTCTTTTTTTTTTCTTTCTTTCTTTCTCTTTCTTTGCAGAACTGGGGATTGAACTCAGGCCCTTGCACTTGCCAGGGAAGTACTTATTCAACCGAGCCACCTCCTTGGCCCCTAAATTTCTATTTTTATTTCTTCTTTTGATTTCTTATACTAGGGAGACTACATGATATTTACACATGTGGGTCTGGTTTATTTTGCTTATAAGCATATCTTCAAGTGGAACTACTTAAATGTGAAGGCTTCGAGTTTATCATTATTCATAGCAGAGTAATACTCCATTGTATAAACCTTTCTTAGCCGTTCCTCATGTGATGGACATGTTGGTTGTTTCCAAGATTTTGCTATCACAAATTGTGCTGCTATAAACATAGGGACACATACATCACTATGATATGATGTTTTCAGTTCTTCTGGGAAATTCCCAGTAAGGGAGGGACAGCTGGCTTCAATGGAATTTCCACTTTCAGTTTTTTAAGGAGTCTCCAGGTTGATTTCCATAATGGTTACAAAGGCCTGCATTCCTACCAGTAGTGGAGAAAGGTTCTCTTTTCCCCACATCGTCTCCAACATTAGTTGTTGATTTCTTTACGATAGCCATTGTTTCTGGGGTGAGCTGGTATCTCAATGTTGTTTTAATTTACATTTGAAAATTTGTATTTGGGTAATTTTATATAAAAATATGGTTGACTTTTCTCAATTATGTAACTGCTAAATTTGTTACTAGTTTGAATACATTTTAGGGTATATTTGTGGATTTCTTAGGCTGTTTTATCTGCAAGACCATCTAATTTACACATAGAAATATATTTATTTCTATCTTTGAAAATAAGAAACAACAAACAATGAGGGCCAGGGAGATAGCTTAGTAGAATAAGTGCTTTCTTGGCAAGTGCAAGGTCCTGAGTTCAATCCCTGGTACCGCAAAACAAACAAACAAAAAAGTTAGTAAGGCATATAGAACTCAAATTAGCTTCAATCAAAATGCATGTACAACAAGGCATATAATATTCAAATTCCAGAAATTTAACAGAAGACCATAATATTAAAAGCTAAATCACCTTTAAGGTAAACCCATTAGCATCAAAGCAGATTTTTTAATGCAAACCCTGAATTCAAGGAGATATTGTAGTGAAGTAGTTCAGGTTCTAAAAGAAAACAACCTGCAATGCAGACTGCTGTACTCTGGAAAATTATCTTTCAATATCAATGGAGAAAGAAGATATTTCCATGAAAAAGAACAACTGAAGAAGTTCGCGACCACCAAAACAGTACTCCCAAGTATTCTGAAGGATATTTTAGGAAGAGCTACTGGTGATCTTATTCCAAGAACACCAAAACAAAGAAGCCACTAGACAGAGAAAGCAACTGAACAGAGGGGAAAGACAGGGAGCCAGCAGCAGGAAAATAATATGACAAGGATAAGCCAATACATATCACTTATAACCATCAATGTTAATGGCCATAATTCACCAATCAAAAGAAACAAACTAGCAGAATGGATTAAGGAGTAAGATCCAACAATATCCTGCATATAAGAAGCACATTAAATTAAGAAGAAATTCATAAACTGAGAGTTAATGGGTGGGAGACAGTACTCCATGAGAGAGAAACCTGATGGAAGGATGGGTAACTATTCTATTTGCAATTTTGTGTGGTGAAATTCTGCATTTTTTTCTGTTTCTTAACTGTCTACTTTTCATTATTAAAAAAATAGCAAGAGAACCTAAGAAGATGCAGAAATTCCAGGCATTCAAGTGGCATCCATTTAAATGTAAGTGCTTTGAGTTTATCATTTTTACAGGTAATACTCTATTGTATAAAAATACCACATCTTTTTCAACCATTCCTCATGTGATGGGCATCTTGGTTGTTTCCAAGATTTGGCTATCACAAATTATGCATTCAGACACATTATCTTTATGCAAAAGATACCTTCACTGGAAGGAAAATAACCTCTTCAATAAATAGTGCTGAGGGATGGAGAGATAGCTCAGCAATCTAAGTGTATGTCTGGCAAGCACAAGGACTTCAGCTTGATACCTAGTACTGAATGCCATGCTGGCCCTGAAATAACCAGATGCATAGTGCCAGCTCTGACATAGGCAGAGTGGAGCACTTTTATAATCCCAGTACTGAGGAGGAAGAGACAAGAGGATCGCTACAAATCTGAACTGCATAGCGAGACTCTGTATCAAATAAATAAATTTTAAAAATTAAAAAATAGATCATGCTGAAAAATTGGCTTTTCATATGCTGAAGACTAAAACTAGATCCATATCTGTTACCATACACTGAACTATATAAATATTAAATAAATATAAAATAGCAAACATATATATATGATTATATAATTAAAATTCCAAAAGAGTCTCATTTTAAAATGATAAAGACACTAAAATTTTCTTTAAGTTTATTGCTATAATTTAGATATGCAGTGGTACAATCCCGGTGGAAATAAGTATGATGATTCCTCAAAAAACTGAGATTAGAGGACACATTTGCCTCAGGTATTCCCCTTCCGGGTATATTCCTAGAAGAATTAAAAACATCAGACCCCAGGGATGTATGTGAACCCATATAACAACACAATTTGTAGCTTTTACACTGTGCATCTGGTTTATTTCACTTATGAGTATATCTTCAAGTGGCATCCACTTAAATATAAATTCTTCAAGTTTATCATTCTTTATAGCTGAGTTATACTTCATTGCATTAAAAAATCACATCTTTTTCATCCATTCCTCAGGTGATGGGCAACTCATTTGTTTCCAAGGTTTGACTATCACAAATTATGCTGCTATAAACATAGGTACACATATATCACTATGATATGACGTTTTCAGTTCCTGTGGGAAAATTCTGATAGCCATTCTTTCTGGGGTGAGATGGTATCTCAGTGTTATTTTAATTTGCATTTCACAGATGGCTAGTGATATGGAGCATTTTTTCATGTATATTAGCTCATTATTTATATTTCTGTTTGACCCTCTATTTTGTACTTTGTGATTTCAGTGCCAGTTCTCAAAGAACGAATGATCTTATTTGTCCAGATAGCCCTCCCATCCTTTTTCCTTCTCTCCCCTTCTT
>PVKA01012386.1:0-57965 GCA_004027165.1 Ctenomys sociabilis
ATCGTGAGCCCATAATATTAAGCTGAGCTCTAAATGGATATGGTCGACAATTTCTTTGAATAACTCCCTATGGTTGCAGAATGCTGGACTGTGTTGGATTGTGGTGTCGAGTTCAAGCACCTAAGGTAGTTGAATGTCAATGGAGTGCCCACTTTTGACAGGTGTAGACAAAGGAAGGGTTGTAGAAAGAAAAAATCATCCTGTGTGTGTATAGACAGTACAGTTGGTGTAGATAACGCTGTGCTTCTACATAGTTCTATGAGAGGCAAGATCTGCACTAATGGTGGTTGGACAGGATATTATGTCGGCTTTTAGTGCTATGGTCATCCACTAGGTAAATAATTATTGAATCTTTGATATAATTCAGCTATATAAAAACCCGTAAATATAATATCATGTATGCACCTTGTACAATACCAAAATGTTATGAAAACGGTTTGCAATGTATTATTTCATCGACTCTGTATGGTTATGGTGTTTTGAAACTGTCTGATTGACATTTGTGTTTCAATAAAATAAAAATAAATGGAAAAAAAAAAGAAAATCACATGTCTTCTGTAACATGAATAAAATCGGTTTCTTTACACATGCTCAATGAGCTAAAAGGATCATCACTGGCCGTCTTTTGGTTAAATTAATTGTTTCTATACCAAGTGAGGCTTTTTTAAAAAAATAAAATAATACTTAAAATAGGTTATTTGTATTCCTTTAAACAACTGTGGATCAATCTGGTTGACTTGATACATTCACTTTTGGTGAGTAAGTAGTGGATGGTGGACTTTTTTCTTTCCATGTCTCTTTTTTTATTTCATTACTTTCTTTTTTATAAGCAATTATTTTAAAGAGATTGTAGCAATAGTTGACATGACATTAGAAGCAGTATCCATTTTTACCACAAAAAGTAATTAATTTTATTGTGTACATGTAAAGTGTGCGATATATTTTGACATACATGTACATAGTGTAGTGATTACTACAGTCAAGAAAATGAACATATTGGTCACCTTACATAGTTACCTTTTTTGTGTATAAGAGCCCCTAAAATCTATTCTCAGAAAAATTTCAGCACACAACACTGTATTAGCTGTCATCCTTATGCTGTATAGTACAGCTATAGATCTATTGTTCCCATATAACTGCAAATTTATTTTTTTCACTGTAAATTTATGATTTGACTTACATCTCATTTCCTGCCCCTGGTAACCACTGTTCTACCTTCTATTATTGTGTATTCAATTTTGTAAAGATCTTGTGGATAAATATGTTCATATCCTCATATGAAAGCATTGTATAGGTGCAAATAGTGTACATTTACACACACTTGACTGTCTATGCACACGTATATGCATACACAATAAAACTTTAGTTTGTAAGCATAAAAGTGAAAGTGAGAGGCCCTTCAGTTTGAGTAAGCAAACTCACCCCTGAGAGACAGCAATTCTGAAGGGTACAGATGCTCTTAGTGACAGAACTGTGGGCAAAAGACTGAGTAATCCTAGTCCAAGCATCTTTTTTGTTTTGCATGGGTTTCCAGTATGTGTTGCATAGAGTAAGAGATGAGATATACAATTATAAAATGCTTTCCAAGTTTGGTCCAAGCTCTGCTAAGGTTTGAATGTGTTGTATTCAGCCCACAAGTTTCTGTTGCCTAGGCGCAATTGCTTCAGAGGCAACGGGGGCTGCTGAAGTAGGACAGATTAATGCATCTCCAGCTGAGGTTTTCTCCAACATCAAAACTTCAACAAATCCGTTTTCCATTCATAAATTCTATTGATAGTTCCTGTAGAAGTATGGATGTGTGTTCCAGCTAGGATTTCTACTACCACATTGAACAGAAGTGGGAAGAGTAAGCATCCTTGCCTTATTTCTGTCAAGAAAAGCTTCCAGTTTTGCACCGTCAAATAAGACAGTTACTGTGAATTTTTCAGTGCAAATCAAAGACATAATGAAACATGTTGCATCTACTAAGGTGGTTGCTATTTTTTAAATATGATAGTAAATGTTCCCGACATTGAAACTCTTGTAAATTGTTAGTGGAAATGAGCAATGATACAGTCTCTGCTGGAAAACTAAGGATCTTCTGCCAAACAATAAAGTGAAATACAACTGCCACATGATCAAGCTTTGTCACTGCTGATAATGAGTCCAAGAGAATTTAAATCAAGGTCTTATCTTTAAATATTTAGTTTATGTTGTTTGCGTTTTTGCAGTATTATTCACTATAGCCAAGACATATAAACAATGTAAATATCCATCACTAGTTGACAGGATAAAGAAAATGGGGCATATACACACAGTGGATGCTATTTAGCTTTTAAGAATAAGTACCTTTTGCTATATGTGACAACAGGAGTGAACCTGAAAGATATTGTGCTAAGTACAATCAGCCACTTACAGCAGGCAAACACAACATGATTCCACTTTTGTGAAGTATATAAAATTGCCCAACACACAGAAAGGATGAAAGCTAGTAGTTTCCAGGGGCTGGGCTGAAAAGCAGAAGAGGTGTTGTGGCCTAGCGAGTTTGAAGTTTCTCTTTCACAAGATTGGTACATAACAGAGACAGAGTGCACAAGACTGTGTCCATAGTTGACAACAGTGTGTGGTGTATTGATGAGCTTTCTTGATTCTGGGGAATACATTCCTGACATCAACAATTTAAAAATGGGGTTTATTTTGGTAAATGGCTTCAGGAGTTCAGTCCATAGACAGCTGACCCCAAGGCAGAAACATTATAGTGGATGAAGCTGGAGGAGCAAAACTTCTGACTTCATGCAGGGAAAGCGATATAGCCCCCAAAGACACCCCCAGGGATTTCTTTCCTCCTTCTAACAGCACATTTAGCATGAAGATTGGTGAGCTAATCTACTCTGAGTATCAACACACCTGTTCTACATCACCTCCTCAGGACTCCCTTATTCCACTCAAATTGAACTGGCATACCTGGTTTACTTAAAAATATAAAAGAGTTGATTCCCTGTTAAGTATTTGCCACTTATAATTTAATAGCAATAAATAGATTGTTATAAATAAGATACTGACTTCTACATTATAGTAATTTTGATATTTATGATAGTATAGTATACACAATTCAGAACTCAGCATTTAATTTTTTTTTTTTTTTTTTTTTTTTTTTTTTTTTTTGGCAGAACCGGGGATTGAACTCAGGCCCTTGTGCTTGCCAGGGAAGCGCTTATTCCACTGAGCCATCTCCCTGGCCCCAACATTTAATTTTTTAAAAATGAACTGGCTAGGGACTGGGGAGATGGCTCAGTGGAATAAGCATTTCCCTGGCAAGCACAAGGTCCTGAGTTCAATCCCTAGTTCCAAAATAAGTAAGCAAATAAATAAATAAAATGAACTGGCTAAAGGCCTGCCAAATAACTCAGCAGATTAAAGTGCCTGCAAGCAGGGGGAGGGGAATTGATCCCTGGGCCTGCCATACCAGCCCTGCTCATGGGGCACTCCGAGACTGCAACTGAGACTGGGTGTGGTGGCTCGTGACTAATCCCAGCCTGTGGGAGGCTGTAAACAGGCAGATCACTACAAGTTGGATCTAGTAGTGAGACCCTGAATACCCTGTAGACCTTTCCCTACAAACAATAAATAAACGAATAAATAAATAAATAAAATGAACTGACTAGTAGCAGTAAGTATAATCATATGGTTGTAAAGCGATTATCATCATCACTCTTCAGAATTTTCCATCTTTCCAAACTGAAGTTGTACATACATTAAACACTATTGTTTTCTCTTTCCCTTCAATTTCTGGCAATTACAATTCAGCTTTTGTTTTCTACACAGCTGATTATTTTCTAAGTAAGTTCTCCGAATACTGGAGAGTGTGTGTGTGTGTGTGTGTGTGTGTGTGTGTGTGTGTGTGTGTGTGTGATTGCTAGGTATTTCTGCACATAGCACCTGGTGTGCCTCCAGATAAGATTTTTTTCTTCTCAAGTTGAAATTTTTGTTCTTTCTTTTGTTCAGTCCTCACGATAGATCTTCCACTAGTATAGTAAAAAGAAGTAGCAATAGTGGACATCCTTAATGTCACCTTCTTTGTTTGTTTATTTGTTTGTTTCTTCTTTGGCAGTACTTTCTATTTTTTATTATTTTCTACCTTATTCAGTCACTAAGTTACCCATTCTGGGTTTGAAAATGTGATCTTTGTGCCTCAGCCTCCCAGGATGCTGGAATTACAAGTGCACAGCTTTTATGCGGTTTCTGGTCTTAGAGAAAAAGCTTCTCAACCTCCACCATTTAGCATATTTACTCTAGGTTTTTTTCCACAAATACTCCTTGTCACTAAGGTCAATTCTTTTGTAATAGAAGTTTAAGAATCAAAGGAGGAACAATTCCAACAGGACTTGGAATTCTTTGGGTTCTACTGATTTGACCTGCATTGTATTAACTAGAATAACTGAACCTGACTTTCAGTGAGATATGGAGCAAGGTGGAGCAAGAAACAGGAAAACTCAAATACCTGGAGCACTTCTCACCATAGTTAGAGGGAAAGATTGACCTAATGCTATTGCGATTTCCTTCATGAAGGACCAGTAAGGCCTTAGAGACTGCAACATCAAGACAGATGTCAATCATCTCATAAGACATAGAAGCGGTTGAGGAACGAGTGCATGGAAAAGAGAAAGGGGATATAACCCTGTAATGCAGGCAGTGATAATGTTAAATAATTGTTAAATATAACTGGTGAAGGAAACAAAACCCATAACTTCTATTGAATTTTCTATTTTTATTCTACTGCACTTCATAATTTGTTTACCTCAACCATTAAGCCATGTTCATCTCTTACTGGGGTGTATTAGAAATGTTAAATTTTCATATGGTTAATTGTTCATAGCATAGAAAAATGAGATATTGCCCAGATTAAATTATAATGCTATTCCTATGTAGATGCTGGACACAGGGAAGAGACTGAGAAAACATAATCCCTACTTACAAGGACTGGGTGCATGGTGATAACAGAGAATGGCTCTAGGTATAAATAAAATTAAGATGTGGTTTTTCATTGCAAAAATATTGATGTCTTGCTGATATAATTTCAATGTGTCCCCATAAATTCATGTGTTATAAACCTAATACTCAAGTTCACTACTTAATAGTTTTTCAAGGGAGGGCCAAACAGCTCAGCAGATTAAAGTGCCTGCAAGCAGGTGCAGGTGCAGGGGCCAGGGGTTCGATTCCCGGGCCTTCTGCTCCAGTTCTGCACCCGGGGTGCACTGAGACAGAAACTGAGACTGGGCATGGTGGTGCATAGTTATAATCCTACCTGTTAAGGATCTGAGTGAGATCTAATAGTGAGACCCTGAACACTCTGCTGACCATTCCTAAACTACAAAAAAAATAGTTTTTCAAAGTGGGGCTTTTGGGAGGTATTAGGTGATACAAGCTTACGGCATTGCTGTTGGCATTTCCAACTTTTGAGAAGAGGAAGTGACCAGCTCTGTTTCACCATCTGATGTCCTCAGACATGCTATGACAGCAAAAAGCCGTCACTTTGCACAAGAGTCATTATCTTGGATTTTTCATTCTCTAGAAACAGGATCTAAATGGGCTTCTATTATTTATAAATTATTCAGTCTGAAATATTTCTTGTAGTCTCAGAGAATGAAACGACAGTGTTCAGAGCTTAGGAAAATGCTTGCCTTACAATTCCATGTTATAAGAATAATGGTGCTGCTGTACATTAAGTTTTCCCAACAGACAGCAGAACACTAAAATCCCCAACCTCCATGTGGAGAGGAGGAGGCACTTGGTGAGAGGTTATTTCTTAGTTTTCTTTAAGCTAAATGCACATCAAGGGAAGGATGATGA
Source organism: Ctenomys sociabilis (assembly GCA_004027165.1). Lineage (NCBI taxonomy): Eukaryota > Metazoa > Chordata > Mammalia > Rodentia > Ctenomyidae > Ctenomys > Ctenomys sociabilis. The sequence continues at coordinate 5,830 of PVKA01012386.1, forward strand.
GGGAAGCAGCCTCCAAGAAAAAAGGTCATTAACAGATACGCACAGGGAAAAGCCTGTTTAGATTGAATTACCTTAAATTATTTTCACCATTTCTCACTCAGGCAAGGTACTTGCTTTCTCTTTAGGACAAAATTGAAAATGTAAGAATATAAACAGTGGAAGAGATGGAGGAGTAAGTAGAATGATGATAGCACAGTGTGGTACAGTGTGTGTACAGTGTGGTACAGAGGGGAAAAGTGAAGGAACTGACGCCTGTCACCATCCTTTCTGGAAAAGGCACAACACAGGACTTGAAGGCCCAGAGCTCAGCCGTCAGACAGAAATAATCTCTCTAGGAGTAGAACAGAGAAACACAAGAGAATTGGGGAGTTTGCAGAAACTTTTCCCTTTTATCTGCAGAATTTGAAGTTTGTTCTAGAGGAAATGCTCCAAGATTTAAGCAGAGGAACAAAATGGTTATCAAATGCATGATGCTTGAAGGTGCTTTGGAATATAGAATGCAAGGAGAGCTCCCTGGAGTGAGGGAAGCAATAGAAAGACAGGTTAAGGATAAAGGCAAGAGCAGCAGAGAAATGAGTCAGCACACTGCCTGATCTTGCCACTGAAGTGGAGGAGGGGACAGGTGTCATAAATGCTAGGTCTCACTTGAAAGGTTTCTGGCCAGTGAAATGAAAGCAGAGAAGAAAGACTTTATGAATAGCGCTAATTTTCCTTAGACACTTCTATTCTGTATTTCCCTGTCATTAACAGAAAAGAGCTTTCTCTCACTTTGTTTTTCCAAAGCAGAGACACTGATTGTATTAATACACAGTGGTGGGCCTCGGGAGATAGTTCAGTAGAATATGTGCTTGCCTGGCAAACACAGGGTCCTGAATTCAATCCCTGGTACCACAAAAAAATGCACAGTGGTGTGAAAGCCCCTGGTTTGAGGGTGGCACTCATGTATGAATTCTGTCTGAATACACTAAACAAATTTCTCCATCTCCCTGTGTTTTAGTCTCTTCATGTGAAAAATGAAAACAACACCATCACCTCACAGAGAAGCACCATATTGTATTAGTGCATTTCTCTTCTTAGCTGTAATATAAACTGCTTGAGGTATAAGACTATGAATATACAATGTTTCTGTTTTTGGAGTTTTATTGTATATTTTTTGTTTATATAAATAGAACAGGCACACTGAATTTGATAAGTACTTGTCTTGGTTTGGGGTTTTTAAACAAAATAATACAGGACACGTAATTTATAAGATTCTTATAATCATCACCCAAATAATTATATACAAAAAGTGTGCAGGAAATCCCCATGAAAGACCAAAGAATTCATCTGTGCTCCTGGAACCCATGACAGTGTCGTGCATGAGTCAAGGTGAAGACCTAGAGCCCATAGCAATGCCTCCCACAAGTCCCACTGGAGGCCTAGCGCTCATGACAACATCTCATGCAGGGCATTTCACAGATCTGTGCTGGAAAAGCCCATAAGTCAGTGGAGGAAGCTAGAAAATCTGCCAGGGGGATGAAGATTCTATGCTAGCAGGCTGTGGGATCTAAACTGGAGCCAGGAACAATGCTCAAAGTAGGAAGCAGAGCCCTTAGAGCTCAAAGTACCACAGCCATTCTCAGCAACAGTGAGGTCCCAAGCTCCTCTGATCCTGAGGACAGCCAAATTCCCATCAGGAAAGCCAATGTGACAAACTTACTAGGCTGAGCAGTGCACCATCTTCCCCTCCAGAGTCAGGAAGTGGTGTTCCTAGAGAGGACCAAAGCATCCCGAAGCAAACTGCAGCCATTGTCAGCAGCAATGAGGTCCTGAGCTCCTCCTCCTATAGGAGCAGCCAGTCCACCAGGAAAGCCAGCCTGCCGAGGTCCCCCAGCACATAGCCCAAGAGAAGTAGCAGCTTCAAAACAGTTTTCAAGCAGCTTCTCTAACAGTTTGCAAACAGCTTCCCTGACAGCCTCCCAACAGCTTGTCCAGTTCTGCCTCATAAGCTGCAATCAACAATCTGCTCATGGGCCTCCCACACCCCGCACCACGCTAGGTCAGTTCAGCTGGGTGTTACATGTTGCTTCCACTTGGCAGTCCAGCACAGCAGTGTTATGATCCCCTCTTTTGTTCTGTAGCTTATTTCTTGGTTTGTATACACATTACTATGTTCATTTGTGCTTCGTATTTTCAGTCTTATCCATCCCCCGTTTTGGTAAGCATTTATTCTGCTGTTGATATTTCTGGTTTTAATTCCTCCAATTTTCAGCCCTGGGTGGGTCAAATCATTAGGATCTAGGGTTTTATTCAGGTATGGCAAAGCCAAAAGAAGAGGAACTGCCCATGAAAAGGTAACCTGTCATTTAGAGTTCTGAGTGGAACAGTGTGTGCCATGTCAGTCAGCACTGTGTGAAGCACCAGGGTGGTCAGATAGTCAGCAGGCAGGTGTTCAGATTCAGAGAAAGCACAAATCTCTCTCTCTCTCTCTCTCTCTCTCTCTCTCTCTGTCTCTGTCTCCCTCCTCTCTCTCTCTCTCTTGCCCCTCTCTCCATCTCTCCCTCTCCCTCCCCCTCACTGTCCCTCTCTCTCTCACTCTCTTGTCCTCTCTCTCTCCTTCCCTCCCTCCCCTTCCCCCCTGTGACTATATGCTAGGCCAAAACTCAAACTCTGAACTACACCCTCGTCCTGCGTTCTGATTTCTAAGGAAGAAAAATTGGATAAGCCTGGCCTAGGATGGCTAGTTTCAATAATTTCACCATGCTCATGGATTTGGGCTTGTATCAAGTTTTCTTGTTCTTGACCCAGGTAAGATTAGGGCAGGGAAATATTTTCCCAGAAAATGGGAACTTAATGAGAAAGGCAGAAAGAGGCACCCTCTGAAGGTCTATATTTACAATTTCTAAGAATTGCCTACCCTGAGGAAAGGAGTTACCATCTACAGGGTAAGCAAGACTCCATTGTCACTGCATCAGACATACATTGTACACCCAAATAGAGATTATGTTCAACAGACACAGTCAACACAAACTTGGGAAAAATATTCCCTGTTCTCTCTAGCATACAAGGCACATAAATCTAGGGCAAATCTTGCATTAGTGTTAATGGGGGAAAGAGCAGACTAAACAGGTACTTACTGAGTGCATGAACTTAACAATGCAAAGAAAAGGCCAAGTCTAAGGATGGAGAATAAATAAATCAGTGGTTAAATCTGTTGAGTCTGGTGAATTCTCACCAAAGGATAGTATAAAGGGATATTTCTGGAACATGGTGGAAATGTTCCAGGCCTGAACTGTGAATGAGTTTGTACTTATTTACAAAGATTCATAGCATTGTGTAGCAAAAAAGTCAAGTCCCTTGTATAAAATTGAGATGAACTTTAAAATATTGTAAAGAGCATTTCAATGAAGTGAAACATTGATATATGACAAATGCAGGGTGATAAATTTAAGAGTTTTGTAAATTATTCTCTATATTTTTCAAATAAAAAATAGACTCATACCTAGATGTCAGAATAGTGGTCATTGGAGAGGGTGTATTGTTCATGGGAGTGTGGGCTCTGTATGCAAGCTTTTTGGAAACTTACTGAACTGAATAGCTGGATTGGTACATATTTCCTACATTTGTTCTAATTGGACAAAAGCTTTATGTAAAATAAAACTAAAGGCAAAAGTAGCTTATGCTACTTTGAAGCAAATGATTTTCTACAACATTTGACCATCAAATTTAACTACAAGATGCATGGTGTTGGGCAACTCAGCAAAATGAAATGCTTGGACTGTGTTACCCCTTCTCTATGCTTTCACTTGGAATAGTTTGAGTGGCTGACACTCAAGATTTCTCCAGAAGAGAAGATGGAAAAATGTCGATGGCACATCATTCTGAGCAGCGTGGAAGCCCTCGCACAGTTCTGTTCCTTCCTACCGAGGGTGTGCGCAAGCAACCTGCACAGCACTTGTACGCAGCTCACGCTGTCTACCCACTGCCCATGTCGTGGTATCCAGTGACCAGATCAGTGGCCACATTCCTGCACTGCTTCTGTGTAAGTGGCTCCAACTTTACTGAATATGAGCCCCAAAGCACAAGAACAGTGAAAATTGCAAAGCAGTTATGTGAAAGAGAAGTTCTGAAGTCCTTTCTTCAAGTGAAAAGATGAAAGTTCTTAAAGAGAAAAAAATTATACACCAGCAATACTAAGGTATATATTAACTTATTCTTTAACATCTTGTACTGTGATTAATTAATAAATGTTTCAGGTGTCTGCTGGTCTTGGTACATACCTTCCATAGATAAGGAGAGATTATTGCAGTTATACTTCTTTAAATTCTAAACTTGAATGATTATAAATTCATTCATAAGTACATATTTAGTATATCCTTAGAAGTGAATTTCATAAGTCTTCTGAACTTCATCATGAAGGATTAAAAACAGTTTTAATTTCTTAGCATTTTAGTTATTAAACTATATAAATTTAACTTTCACATTTCATTGGCCTTACATTACTACTTTTCTAAAAGAATGTTGCAAATTCTTTAGGGATAGCACTTGACTTGGTTCATGTATATAAACAGCATACATGGCCCTGGAAGGTTTTGGAAATACTCTGGGCTCCTTTGCTTTAGATGTCAGTGAGGAGGGAGATGACCCATCTTTGTCTTATGCATTTCTCTAAGGACAGGTTGGGGCACCAGTGGGGAAAGGGTAGAATTTTCAGGCAAAAGACATAAAGAATTTACACAATAGTTTTAATGTGCTCTCTCAAAATTAACCAATTCTAGAAATATTTACAATATTCAAATAAATAAATAAGTCATCCACACACAGATATCTCTTGAAAATACATAGGCCTCTCTTGATGTGTGACAGTAACGAGGCCAGGCGGGGTGACACTGAACAATGCCAGTGTGCTGGTCTCATGCTTCACATCCTATTGAACTGATTGGTCACAGTTCCCTCACCCAAGTATGAAGCAGACAGAGCAAGTGGAGGCAGAGAAACATAAGAAGGAACTTGGGCTCCAGGACTAAGCTAAAGTTAGGTCTGAATCAGATTCTGTTTCTTGGTAATAAAGTCTTGGCCTTCCAGAGTCACATGCATTATGACAGACAGTATCACATCCTCAAAGACTCAGAGGATGTGAGCATTAAACAGAACTTGCATGCAGTGCATGCAGAGCAGGATCTGGCCTACAGCAGCCACGCGCTGAATAGGAACACCTTTCTTTCACTTCCTATCCTGAGATATGCAGAGTGGAGGCCCTGGATAAAACAGTGCTTAACACTGATGATTTTCTAAATTGAGCTGAAAGATAGAAAAGGGTAAATTAGCTGAAACAGATACAGTATTATTCACTTGGAATATTTTAATTTTTTAAGGAAAAACTGAGAACATATCTAAAAATGCCCCTTCAGAAACAAAGTTCATTATAAAAAGGATAACAGAGAAAACTTTGAGGTTTAAAGATTGACTAGTAATTTCTCACATCTACTTAAGGGGAGAAAACATTTTAGAAAGTTACTAGTACTATAGTTTTAAGTTAAACAAATTTCACTATGGCTATACAAATGCATATGTACTTTCACATTTTCATGGAAAATGTATGAAAGGATGGAAAGAAAACTAGCAATTGCAGTTATTTCTTAAACAGAGGGCATTAGGTCTTCTATTTTTATAATTAACCTTATTTCATAAATTCATACACTGATTACTTTAATAGCTATACTGTCATTAGATTATATTAGGAAATGGTTTCAGGTTTTCCTGACTTTAGCTGTTTGTAGCCTCTGATGGTGAGGATTAAGAAGTGACGCTGGAATATAATAGAGAAAGGAGCCCATTATCTTACAAAAGATAGAGCCTAAAGTTCTTCTCATTAAGAGTGGCATTTTGTGCCACTCTTTAAATATAATGTTGAGATAAAAATTCTTTACTGTGTAGGAAAGCCAACTTGCAGTTTTCTGCAGAAAGCAGGCAATTTCCAAGCTGTAGAGAGAACAGAACCTGGGCCCCCCAGTAGCACACAGGGCAAAGTACAGGTGTAAGAGAGCCAGCAGGGGAAGCTCAGCTGGCCAGGAAAGCTCATACAACCAGCGGAGTCCATGAAAATGAGCCCGGCCTGTGCCCACCCAATTTATTGACCTTGAGCTCTACATTTCCTGAGTGTGATGCTCTCATTCCAAGGGAAAGTACAGCTGTGCACACAAATATACAGTGCTGAGCAAGAGAGAATAAATTGTTGCAGATGGGCAAAGCAATAGATACTAAGAGAAAAATATGGTAGAATCCACACAAGACCAGGTCACAATAGGAGATTTCAAAAACTGTGTTGATGAAATAAGTAGAGGCTTAGTGAGTATGTTAAACAGGCAGCAACAAAACAGAAAAAGAAGTTAATCCAATACACCACCCTGATCTCTTCTTTCATTTTTTTATGGTCCTAAACATAAAATATATAATTTAGATTTTACAACATAGACCATGTGAGTGACCTGCCTACATGTATGGAGTGACACACAAGAGAATGCATGTCACATAGCACATATAGTATCGTCTCTTTTTTGTAGTTGACATTGTAATATATTTAACTATGTTTCATAGTTTTCAATTAGCATTTAATTGTGAATATTTCCTTAAGCCATTAAGGACTTCCTGAAAGCAAGTTTTCTTTCAGCTCAGTTTAAATCCTATTAACGCTTTAATTTAATTAACCAATTTTTCAAATAAAAATGTGATCAAAATTATGGGAGAGAAGTCATTGCCTGCATCTTTGGGTTATCCTGGGAATTACTAGATTAAATATGCTTCACATCTCACCACATATTCCTCCAGAATGTTGTGAAAATTTGCATATCACCAAGGCATTGTAATACTTAGTGTATCTGTTTTAATTGCCAATTGTGTGGCTTAAAAATAAAATGTCCCCATGGCTTTAACTTTGAATAATTAAATTGCACATTTTCATAATTATTTGGATTTGTATTTAACCTGAGAATTGCTTGAAATATTTTTAATTTATAATTTCTTGATGTTCATGCCAATTTATATAAATGTTTTAATAATTTATTTGTAATTAAAGTACCCTGGGATCAATCAATCAATAGAGCCTAGTAACAGTGTCAGACTTGAGGTGGTTGATTTCTGAAGATCCCACTGATACTCTCTGGTTGGGTTAAGAAATGCAATGGTTTGTCTAAAAAGCAGTGCACATATATCGAAAATTAAAAATAAATGCTACATATAAAATAATTCCCTGATTCTCAAGTGCAGTCCCAGCACCAACCTACAAGTATTTCATAAATCATAAATAGAAACACATTTTCCTTGCTTTATACATTTATATATGTCATATATATGTCATTTTAAATAACTTGCTTGGTTAATTTAAAACTAACTTTTAAGCACATCCTACTTCACCATATTTGTTTATATACATAAATATTAGACAAAACATTCTTTTTATATGGATGTGTTCCTTTATATGTATGAATATTTATGTAACATGAATTCATAAAACTGTAATCAGTGGTCAAAGAACAATTAACACGTGTAATATTTTGCTATATAATGTTGGAGTGACCCTCTCCAAATAAGAATCACTACATAGTTTATTTAATATTAGTAACAGTGATCCTATATCCCTTACGTTCTTGAAATTCAAATGATGAAAATAGGGCACCACTTACTACAGATCACCTTGACTACTGCAAAAGTAAATACAGACTGCTGCATCAAAGTCTCAAATAATTAAATTAGATTAAGCTTGGAAATTTGAATGACAAAAATTTAGATCATAAATCCCTAACCTTTACACAATGTAAAATGTATAACAAAATCTGGAGTTCTTGCTTTATCTTTACAGGGCAGTGTAAAGATAGTGTCAGGAGGCATGCAGTAGTGCAAAATAATGCTGAGAAAGACTTATCAGTGTTGTCAAATGAACAAATCGGGCTTTGCTTAGGGATGCAGGAGGGATTCTGGACGATCGTGATGTTCCTCAGGATGGATACAGGGTTTCCATAGGTTAGTAAGGAAGAACAGATTATTTTGCTGAATGCTTGTTTCACTCTTTAGATCTTTAACAAACTTAGTGGTTAATTATGAAATACACAAAGACTCACTACCAAAATTTGAATAATTTCTAGTTTACCTTAATAAACAGAATATAATAACATGACACATAATGGAGTGAATGGCAAATGGACCATATAAAGCTACTACTTTGCTGACTGTGTTTTTAATTTACTTTTTCCCCCCAAACAAGCATGATGAGACTAAACAACTCAGTTTTCCATAGCTGATGATTCACTGCAGATTACCTTCTTTTAAATTCTTCCTGTAGATACAAAAATATTTTTAACTTCTGGGTGAATGTAAGAGATGGGCAGCAATAGGCCAACTTGTTAAAATAAACACTATTTACTGAGTTCCAGCTCCTTGAGTATCCCAGCACACTAGAATAGGATGAGTGGGTCTTCAAAGGCATAACAAAGAATGTTAAGAAATCAAACATGCATGTTTACCTAGGGTTTGGTGGCTAATGCTGATAATTAGGCAGTTGGCAGTTCTGCTCAGCCTCATCTTGTAATACCTAAGGAAGAGGTAAAAGGTGAGCTTGCATGTATTTGAAAATGGAAATAACTTTTCTAGGCAGGCTATGTTCTGTTCTTCCTAAAAAGTGTTTATTGCACCCTGCACTTGTTCCTCAGTTTAACAGGCTGACACTTAGCTGTCAAAACTTTCCCATTCCCGAAATGGGACCAATATCGAGCAAGAACAATTGCTGTGTATCTCACTCTGGCAAGTCACATTGTCCTTCATAAATTTGGGGGAATGGGAGAAAATTTACACATTACATTGTGTTGTACGTACATACCATTCTATAGAAATGACATTCTAGATAGTTCCATGTTGAAATAACATCATCAAAATGGGTCGAAGAGAGTAAAAATAATGTCTTTGATAATGCGTATTTCTTGCAAAGGAGGTCCTGTCTATAAAATGATTCATTGAAAATATCTTGTTTGGCCACTATCTCAAGAGATATATATTTTTTTTTTTTTTTTTTTTTTTTTTTTTTTTTTTTTTTTTTTTTTTTTTTTTTTTTTTTTTTTTTTTTTTTTTTTTTTGTGGCCAGTTCAGCCTACCGTGAGGGCCGGGTTGGTGTGGCATGTGGTACCAAAAGTCTACCGTGGTCCCTGCACTTGCCTAAACTTGCCTAAGCAAGAGCTTTAGACTGCTGAGCTATCTCACTGGCCCTCGAGAGTAGTATCACATTCTAGGCCTGGCCAGATAGCTCAGCGGACTAAAGTGCTACTTAGATAGAGCATAGGGGCTGGGGTTTGAGTCCTGACACCACAAGCCATGCTGCCCTAGTCTTCAGGAAATGCTGAGACAGGGATTGAGACTGGGTGTGGTGATGTGCACCTGTAATCCCAGCACTTGGGAGGCTGAAAACAGGAGGATCACTATGAATTGATCCACATAGTGAGACCCTGCAGATCCTGTACTAAATAGATTTTTAAAAAAGAGTAATATTACATGCTGTCAGGAAATTCATTACATTTTCATAAAAGAATAATTAAGAAAACTTTGGGCTTAATATTAGGAAACGTGGAGTCCATCACCTTATAAAACATAGTGTATATTTGCTCACATGTACTTCCTATAAAACATACCATATCACCAAAAGGCACTTTTCTTGTGCTTGTGAATTTATAAAGTAGCTTCCACATATTAATCACCTAGTGTCCACTAGCTAAACAGCATGGAAGTGAACACATTTTCTTTTTATTTATTTTTTATGTATTTAGTGCAGGGTTTATAGGGTGTTCAGGGTCTCACTACATACCTAGTGATTCTCCTGTTTTCAGCCTCCCAAGCACTGGGATGACATGTGTGCACCACCATGCCCAGTCTCTGTGTACCCCGGTTGTGCAGCCAGAACTTTAAGCCAAGGATCAAACCCTGGCTGCAGTGCTCTGCCTAAGCAGCCACTTTAGTCTGATGAGCTATCTGGCCAGCCCTTGTGAATACATTTTCTGTATCTGATAGAAATACTTATTTTTAAGTCTATTTTAAAAATAAAATCTTAATTTTTAACAGCACAATTTGTCATAGTTAAATCTTGTAAATAACCTAAATGTCCGTCAACTGAGGAATGGATAAAAAAGAGGTGGTATTTTTATACAATGAAGTATTGCTCAGCTATAAAAAAAAATAATAAACTTGAGAATTCTATAGGTAAATGGATGCAACTAGAGACCACATTCATAAGTGAAATAAATCAAACTTCTACATGTAAACTCCATATTGTTTCCCTAGTGTATGAAGCTGAAAGAGTAAATAAAACCTTAAAGGTACAACAGATGTAAAAGTGAAAGAAACTATTCAAAAGGAAAGAATAATATCAATAAAGAAAATCGATGAAACAAAGGGTTGATTATTTCACTTATTATTTACTATTGTTTTACTATTTTATTATTACTTTACTAAGTTGATGTCATGCTTTAGATCTAAAATGGTCTCCAAAGCCTCATGAGATTGGAAGGCAATGGGATTATGGGAGCACTAGCAGTACTGTGCTGTCAGGGTGTGGAGTCTGATTAGAAGAGGTGGACACTTGGGGCAAGACCAGAAAGGTGTACCTTCCTTGGTCCACCCTTCCCTTCACTCCTTGCTTATCTGCTGCCATGGGTATGTGACTCTCCCCATCCAGGCCATTCCACTCTGCTGAGGATCATGGGAGGACTGAAAGGCCTACAGTGTGAGCCAAAATAGACTTCTTAAATTGCAGGTGTTGGGAGTTGTGCAGCAGAGATAAGCAAATGACTAAGCCAATTGCCGAGTCTATAGCCAGGGAAAAAAATTAGAGATGATACAATTACTAGTATCAGCTAAAAATGAAAGAGGGGACAGTACTATAGAACATGAAAAGGATAATAAAAGCGTACTATGGACAGTATGAATATAGATCTTTCTAAGACAGGAAGGGGACAAAGAGATAGGGGAATCAAGGGAAAGGGGACACAAAAAGGCACGAAGGTGTCTGATGTGTACACACCAACTCCACACTAGGACTGTAAACGTACTGCAAACATGTGCTAATAAAAAACAATTTTTAAGATACAGTAGATAGAACAGTTGTCTGAAAATGTCCAATGGAACAGAATAGGGAGTTCAGAAATAGACTAATCCAAACACAATCAGTCTGTATTGATGAAAAAGAAAAGACAATGCAATAACTAAAAGACAATATTTACAACAAATAGCACTCAGACAACTGGACATCCACATGAAAAAAAGAAGAGCCTAAACACAGACCTTACACCATTCATAAAAATTAAAGCACATTATAACGTGTGAAGTACTAAACTATAAATCCGCTTAGATCCCATAGTAGAATGTCTTGGTGACTATAACTCTGATAATTATTTTCTAGACAGCACACTACAGGTGCCACCCATGAAATAAATAATGAGCTAAACTCTATAAAAGTGAAAACATCTACTCTATGGAAGAGTTAGGGTAATAAGAAGATAAGCCAAGAAAATATTTCCAAAGAACACATTCAAGGAAGAGCTACTTCCCAAAATATGCAAGGAATTCTTAAAACTCAACAATGAAATAGTGATACCACCTATTATCCCAGCCCTTGGGAATGTGAGGCAGAAGTGCAGCCACAAGTTTGAGTCCAGCCTAAGCTACATGGTGAGCAAGACCAGCTCAAACCACATATCTAGATTCTGTATCAAAAATGACAACAACAAACTCAATGGCAAGAAATGAACAAGTAGAAGGGAGACTGCAGGAAGGGGAAAGTGACAACGTGGAGTGGGGGAGAGCATGTCTGGGGAGGCTGAGGCAGGAGGATTGTTGCGAGTTCAAGACCAGCCTGAGCTACAAAGTGAGCTTAAGGCCAGCCTGAACTGCATAGTGAGACCCTGTCTCAAAAAGACAAAAAAAAAAAAAAAAAAAAAAAAAAAAAAAAAAAAGAGGGTGCACTGTGTCAAGTTGTGGAGCATGACTGAGCAAGAATGTCAGAAATAAACCAATTATATCATTGAATTAATATTTGATTATAACAAAATATTTAAAAGCAAGCCAAAAAGCAGACACCTCACCAAAGATGGCATGCAGAGAAAACTACACCTTTCAAGTTATCCCCACAGTGACCTGCTTCATCTAGGAAGGCTCTACTTCCTGGTAAACCCATTAAGCTATTAATTCAACTAATTTAGAGCTCTCATGACCCAAACGTGATCTCTACCTCTGAACACTGCTGTATTGAGACAAATCCTCCACCAGAGAGGCGTTGGGGAACACACAAAATCCAAACCATAATAGCTGAGTCTTGAAAGTGGCTATACATTCAACATACAAATAGATAAAGAAGATGTTTGTACATACACTGGAGTACTCATCCACCATAAAGAAAGGGAAGCCTCCATCATTTGCAGGAAAATAGCTGTACCTTGAAACTACATGTTGAGTGCAGTAAATCAGACACACAAGTTTAAATATCACATGATTTCTTTTATATGAGAAATCCAAATTACAAATAAAGAGTAACAAATGGTAGATAATAAGTATAAATAAAATAAAATAAAGCATATATAAAATAAATAAAGAGTAACATAAATGCTAGATAGTAAGTAGGGAGATAAATCTTTCTCAAATGGGAAGGGGATTAAGAGATGGAGGGGAAGGTGGAGAGAGGGAAGGTGACAGGGATAAAAATGGAATTAAGGTGTGTTATGTACATGCTCCAACTCCACGCAAAGAATGCAAACATCATGCACTGTAAACAGATACTAATAAAAATGAAAATTACCTACAGGATCTAAGAAAAAAAGAAATCTAAACCATAAGACCAGGAAATATGAGGAAATAAATAGGCAGAACACAGAGGATTCCTAGGCCACTGAATAATTCTCCATGATAATAGATTGGTAAATATAAGCCACTCTACCCTTATCAAAGTTTCTCCAGTGTACACACTGAAAGTGCACCCTCATGTGAACTATGGACTTCGGCTGCTGGTGTTGTGTCTGTGTAGCTTCACTGATACATGTACTGCTTTGGTAGGAGATGTTGATCTCTGCTAGGGTTTTCAGCCTGTACCATAAGAGGTCTATGTGTGCTCTACACATTCTGGAGGATTTCTCTAGGAAAATAAAATTGCTCTCAAAACAATGTCTACTGAAATCAAAAGAAAGAAAGAAGGAAAGTTGAACAACAATGATGTGTCATTATGTCTTGCTACACCACCATCTGGACAGCATTTCTTTTTACTACTGAAGTCTTAGCATACCAGACAAAACATTTTGGTGCCAAATCACCAGAACAAACAAAACAAAACACAAAACAAAAAAAATTAAAAGAAAACACATGCAAACATGCCCTCACACACACCTATATTACCATCACCACTAGTAAAGAAGCAAAGTGCTGCAATCAGTAAGTTAGAAAGTGAAACTGAAATCACAAATCAGTTTCTTTTAAATAATATGATTATATTCAACTAATGTTATTTTTAACTAAAAATTATATTTTCATGGAAGCACATTACTTTTATATTTCAGAAACTACTCTGCCAATAATTTTTAATCATGACTCTAACACTTATCTTGTGAAAAGCTAAATACTTGATATTTTCAGCTTTGCAAAAAAATAAGGTCTCTGTGACACTCAACTTCCCTTTTGTTACATGAAAGCAGCCATCAACAATAGCAATCAAATTGGCTGGTAGGCTGAGTTCCAATAAACCCTTATTTACATAAGCAGATGACAGGTCAACTTGACCCAAAGGCTGGAGTTTGCCTAACTTTGCCTATAAAGCAAGCACAGAGATGGAAATTATTTTCCAGTGAGTACAGCTATTCATGAAAGTACATTAGTAACACTGCTAACTTCTTTCCTTCTGAAAGGGAAGATAATACTTTTTTTTTCTTTCTGAAAGGGAAGAAAATATTCTAGTTTGGATCTAAAATTCTCTGAGAACTCTTTGACTCCCTTAAGATAAAATCTTCCCAATTTTTCCTCAAACATTTTCTCTCTCTACCTCCTTCCTTTAGTGAATACATTCTTGATAGGTTTAGGCCCAAGCATAAATTGCTGAATTATTATGATGATTATCTAACATGGCTGAATCTGAAAAAAAGCAGCTCATCTTCCTGATGACCATTTCCTCCTTCTTCCCCACCCCAGTCCTGGATGCCTTTCCTGGCACACAAAGGAGACCCCAACCAAGACCTTACAAGTAACTAAAACTGCCTCCTCAAACTCCACCCCTAGGAAAAGTTCAAAGTCTTAGTCTTTCATTGTGTCAGGTAAGAGGATTCCCCCATCTCCCTGCTGTCCTTGCCATGACTTCAGAGACAATAAAGGCCTCTTTATCTTTCCTGTCGCTTTACTGCACTGAAAAACCTAATAATTGTAACCATTATAATATTGGACAATATTTCAGATGAGTCATGGTCAGTGTACTAAGGCAAGAATATACAATATATTAGACAAAGTCTGGAGGGAGAGAAGTGGTTATTTTGAACTTTGAAGATCTTACGATATAAAATATAATAAATCCATGTAAACTAAGAGAGCTCAATAGTATTTCAGGTCAATATTCAAAATTCAGTGGGATTTTCATACCTATAGCAGACAGTTATATTGTGATGAAAAACATAATAAAGCGAATATGATAATAGCAACCAAAGAAGATAATATTCTAAGGAAATCCATTAGAAAAATGAAAAACTCCTTAAGAATTTCTAAAGGCATAGAATAATGAAAATATTCATTTATGAATGAGAAGAGCCATGCCAAAAATTACAATTTTCTCCAAGTATTTTTAAAAGCTTAACCTAAATTAAAATAGATGTAGTTCATCATGGACCATAATGAGCTGATTCACAATCCAGATGGAAATACGGAAGGCAAAATACCTCAACTGTGGGAGAGGCAGGCCCTGCCCTATAGCAAGACTTCAAGACGAAAGATTAAACAAATGCAGCCACATATCTCTCTAGAGGTGGACATGAGGAATTGGTATTCTAAACATGTATCAATCACCTTGAAAAGGCCAGGAACTATGAGGGTCTGATTTATTTCACTTAAGAGGATAGCCACTGATTCCAGCCACTTGCCTCTAAAGGCTTTGCGTTTGTCTTTCTTTATAGCTAATACTCCATTGTATAAAACCACCACATCTTTTTGATCTACTCCTCAGGTGATGGATGTTCTGGCTGTTTCCAAGATTTGGCTGTGACAAATTGTGCTGCCATAAACATGGGTGTACATACATCGCTATGGTATGATGTTCCAATCAGACCCACATGTGTAAATATCATATTCTTTCCCTAGTGTAAGAACCTGAAAGAAGAAATAAAACCCGAAAAGTATGAGAGATAGAGTAAAACAGAAAGAAACTGAACTCAAGGATTAAGCGATGAAGATAAGAGAAATGAGAAAAGATAGGAAAAAAAGGAAGGGAGAAAATACATGCAAGTATGTGTACAGAATGGCTGAGATGATTGTACTAATTTCCATCAGTTTTTTGAAAATGTGTGGGATTTTCAACTTGGCTAACTACATCTATATGTTTATATGCGTGGTCTATGCAGTTACACTGAGATCAGCAATGTGTAAAACAAAAACCATGGCTGAATACCTCTCATCTTGTTCTTCCAGATGTGTACTGTTTCTGATAACTCATCAATTATTCTTATAGTTTTGTTAAAATATATTTTAAAAAGTAGAAAAAAACAAAGACAAGAAAAAAATTTCAAGCTGTCTTGAAAGCAAGCAATAATATTAAATTATATGTCCTATCTTGCATAACTGTGTCTGTTAATCTCAGTGATATATTTGATGATAAACATAGATGTTATAATAACCATTGTCAATTACTACTCTTGTTTTGAAAATCTGTAATGTATGTGTTGTTGTATGTCACCCTGTTTATGTCTTTGTTTCTGCTGCTTGCTTTTGCTTTTTGTTTTTATTCTCCAAAATAAAATTAAGTTAAATTAAAAAGAAAAAGAAAAGAAAAAGCCATGAAGAGTCACTAACTCACCTCCCTACAGGAAAATCTCCTGCTCTATATTCATGCCCACTTGGTACATGACTCATGGGGTCCCAAGTTAATCAATTTTACCAGAGCAAGCAAACTCCTGGTTTTACTGAAGGACCGTAGCTTTGTCCCATCTTCATGCACACCTTGCGAGTTCCCATTTTTCCCACCTTAGCCGAACTTCACCTCATGGTTTTGCTTGATGCGATCCCTAGAAAAGGCACATTCTTTGGCAACCTACTGAAGTCCCCTTCTGTCCATCTCTCAGACAGAAGCTTTCTTTTTCCCCAAAACATATATTCTGTTCTTATAAGTAATATCAGTACATTATTATTATTATTAATCATTATTAAAATGTATGTGGAAATTTGGAAAGCCAAAACTAGAAACTGTTGAAAAGAACACAATGAAGGAATGTCCCGGGGGGCGGAGCCAGCACGACAGGCCCAGAATCTGAGCCCCAGGCCCCTGTGCTCTGCCTGCACAGGCACTTCAGTTCACTGAGCTATCTGCCAGCCCCAGGGTTTTTATTTTGAGGACAGTAAAAAAGTAAAAACTATTCAAAATGATTCAGTACTTCAAAAAACAAGATGATAACAATTCAGCAATATTTGTTATATTGCACATCGTTGTCTTCAAAGTAGTCGTTTAGATTATATATTATATATTTATACAAATATATAAAATTGGTCAAAAAATTAAGCAATAACTCTTCCTTTCCAAAAACAAATAGAAATTTGTGGGGCAAATGTCTTAGCTATCTTATGTGTATGTATACATATTTCTTTTTTCTTCATTTTCTCCTTTTCCTCATCGTAGTTCTAAGTTTAATTAGTTTCTGAGCTCCCTAGGAGATGAGCGGTCTGCTGGTGAGCTATGGTCTGCAGTCCATTCGTCTCTGGCACTGCTCGCCCCTGCCCTGCTTCCCAGCCACTAGGACCTGAGCAGCCGTAGTCCCCTACCCCCTTCTGCCACGGTGCTTCTGCCTTTTACATAGTTGACCATGCCCTTTAAAATTGTGAGCCAAATAACCCATTTATTCATTTAAGTAAAGTTTTTTTTTTAAATATACTTGGTACAGGGTCTCGGTACGTAGTTCAGACTTATAGTGAGCCTCCTGTTTTCAGCCTCTCTAGAGCTGGGATTACAGGCCTGGGCCAACACACCCAATTCTGTGGCTGGCTCCACCCAGCCTGGGGACGGGGCTGGTATGGCATTTCTTGCCAGGAATGGACCCATGGTTCCTGCACCTGCCTAAGCTTGCCTAAGCAGACGCTTTAGTCCATTGAGCTATTTCTCTGTCTTTAGCCTCATTGTTAATGGTGAAATACATAATGCAGTAAACATACTTTTTTGTGGTGCTTTGATTTGAACATTGGACCTTATTTATTCAGGAATGTATCTAACACTGAGTTACATCCCCTAAAAAGGCAGTAAAAAATATTTTAACAACCAGCCTTCAATTTTCCCTGAAGTCTAAACTTTCATACACAGGTTTGTACAATCTACACTTACTGAGATACTGAGATGTCACATTGATGGCGTGTCTTAACTTTAAAAGGACTCAAACTCTTCACAGATGCAGGCTCAGCACCACTTACTCTTCCTTGCATTAATTCTTTAAATATTCCTGACTCAGATCATGGAAATCCCTGTACATTCTTCTTTTTCCTTTACTATAGTCAGAAAGTAATCAATAAGTCATGGCATCTCTGTCTTCACAGTGTATGGAGTCCATCCACTTTATTCCATGCCTATTACTAGCTTGGCTATGCAGAGTACTATAACGCCTGCATTTCCCCCAGAAAATCCAACATACATCAAAGTAGCCTTCATGATTTCCTCTTTCCTTTCTATATCCAATCTCAGTACAACATCCAAAGTGATCCTGTCTAAAAATGTAAACTATAATTAATAATTTGATTTGTACTCTAAGCAAAACCCTAAATCCTCTTGTCTTCTAGAACACACACAATCTATTGCAATTGAACTCCCCACCCCATCCCCCCACCATGGTGCCTGCCATCTCTTCCCTTTGCACTACACACATAGCAATCATTCTCTTAATCTTTTAATACTATGAGCCTTAATATTTCAGAATGTGTTATTAATTCGTTCCCAGGTATTAATGGCCACAATTTTTGTTTCATTTACATCTCATCTTCCCTAAAGGGTAGCTACTAGAAAGGACTTTCCTTACCACTGGAACCACAGTATGGCACCCATCACCCTGGATTTCAATCCCTACCTTAATATATGTTCACATGTGTCTGCTCACTGTCTGTCCGTTTTGCTCCACTTTTTACTCTCTCTCCAATCAAAATCTAAGCTTCACAAAAGAGGACACTAGTCATTCTTTTTCATGAATTTTCAGGTCCAAAGATACTGGTAACCCTCCAAATGTTTGTTTAAAAAGTGAACAAGGTTCTCATAAAGTCAAAAACCAGAAATCATGTTTAATGTCATTACTATTAAAATCTTTAGATGTTTATATTTCTATAAAGCATGAAATGCCTAGCTTCAAGAATATTAAAAGGATAAGCAAAGTTAATCAGGAAATCATATATTATCTAAGATACATATATTCATTTATTTATATTGATGTATAATTAGGAAATGTATAATGTAGTATAGCTATTATAAATACTTTATATATGACACTGAAATACACACCAATTTTCACAAAGAAAATTATTTAAATATTTGAGGTAAACACATTGACTTCACTTCTTAAAACTGAACATGTTCTTGATGTGTCAAAGAGTTGGAACTAAAAATTGAATATCACGGGAATGGGAAAGAATATGGAATGATTTTTTGAATCCAGACATGAAGAAAGATTTATAATCTTTTGGTTCGTTTGTTTGTTTTGGTACTGGTAATTCAACTCAGGAACTCATACTTGCCAGCTATCTCTATCCCTTAGCCCCTGAGCTCAATCCCCAGCCTTTATAACCACTGTTTAAAAATCCTAGAGATATTACAAATTGCAAGATTATTAGATTTAGTCACATAAAATTTTAAATATCTGATTATTAAAAATATCATAAATCAAGTTAAGACAATGAAGTACTGTCATGAAAAAATTTTCAAATTCATAACCAAAAATACTTAATATATTTCATAAACAAAAGTCTCATAAATTCACAAGAAAGATGGATCAAGTATATGAATCATCAGATTTCTAAAATTAAAAATTCAAAACAAGTTATGGAAAACCTATTTGCTAATAATTCTAAATTATTCTAATTTTTAAAAAATGTTAAGTGTTATTTTAATATTGTTAGTGTTGATGATGAGGGGACAAAATCAGCATGCTCATGCACAGCTGGTAAAATCATAAATGTATTAAATCATTTTAGGAAAAAATTCAAAATCATACTCAAAGCCTTAGTACTCCTCTCATTTTTCACTCATTCTACTTATTTAATTTTAACAAATTTATTTTTAGAGATCTGAATATTAAGGTCAGAGAAGTATGTTACAAAGTACTATAGAACATTGAAAAAAGAAAGCATCTAAGTATTCCAAAGTTGTGAGATTTAAAAAAATAATGCTTGATCGGTGGACAACTATTGAGACAAAACAATTTATAGAGAATTTTCCATATGTATGTCCAATATAAATATAAATTTTAAAACATCTCAATCATGTCTACTTACATTATTATGGGCTAGGTTAAATTTGGTAACAAAACAATTTTCTAAAACTGATCATTTAAATAAGATTTTACATCTCACACTGTGTACATAAAGCATGTTAACAAGGGCTGTCTGCCCCTGGTAAACATTTTTTGAACCTAAACTTAGCAAGATTCTGCTCAGTAAGCAGAGGCTTCCACAGTTATCAGGCAAGAAGAGAATTAATGTACTGGCCCTTCCTTCATTTCTGTTCATAATTCATTAGCAGCCCAAACAGATTATGTTGCCCATCTAGCTTTAAAGTGAATGAGGAGTACAGTAATATTTCACACACATGTCCCTGAGAACACACTCCTCAAGTTCAAGGAGCGCATTTAGGAAAGAAGCTCTGATTATACTGTGTAGACTTAATGGTGTGTAGTGGTTTTATAGATATTCATTTTGCTTCTACTTCATACCTTATGTATCTATCACTTATATCACATATTATATCTGAAAAGACAATTAAATAAAAAGGTAAAAGTAATTTTAAGATTAAATCAAGATGGAGTGTGTAAAGACAGTCAGTCATTCTGTGTCCTAAAACATTTCCATATTATTTTGCAATACAAAACTTGAAAATTATTTTAAGAATAACAGAATATAATTTGCTACATAAATATTTGACTAAAGTGGAGAAATTCATTTAGAAAAAAACAATTTATTTTAATCCAAAAATAAATTTATTTGCATAGTCTCCTCTATTGAACTTCCATATTGTGATCCCAGAAACATGATTATACAGGATGTGTAACTGATAGCTCAATTTTTAAATTTTAAAGTTCAGATCCACAACTTTATTTTAAGAAGACTTGCAATCCCACCTGCTATTGTATCAAATTATACACACATTTACGAATATGTTCAGAAAGGAGCACATCAAGCTTCCAAAGCAAATGAAAGGCAATATAGTATTTTCAGTGGTTTTACTTTCTCAATAAAAATGCGTCAGTGCCATAAAAATGCTTCTCACTGAGAGCTAACAATTAGAAATCACTTTTGTTGTTGCTGATCAAGAAAGTCAGGAGTGAAATCACACATTGATTCCACTGTTCTGTGCTCCAGTTGCACACTAATAGCTAATAAAGCTGCGGTCACATCTCTAAGTAGTGCTGTTCAGCCTGGTCTCCGTGAGTAACTACACGGGGACTCACATGCTCCTTTCATCAGTCCAGCTTGGCCAGGGTGTGTTCCCAACTGCGTTCTGTTTCAAGTAATCAAGTTTACGCTTTTATCCTGTGTAATCATGTTTTCCTAGCAACTTGCTGCTTCTGAGTCACTAGCTATACTTTCTGACTCATATCTTTGTTTTCTGGGATTATTATGCTACTGAGCTCTTATTGTTTTGAAAAACCAGAAGTACAGTTTTGTTTTGTTTTTCAGTACCAGGATCAAACTTGGGACTTTGTGCTTTCCAGGAAGGCACTTGTGCTGCTGAGCTATAGTTCTTAATTTTCGAACACCAAGCCTATATCTCAGTACTTACTTCTTGAGGCACATGATTGTTATTAGTATTCTATTTAAATTCATTCATTCATTCATTCATTCATTCATTCATTCATTCATTCATTCATTCATCTCTTCAATTATTTCCTCATTTGAAAAACATTCATGAGATTTATAGATACCAGGCATCATTCTAGGTCTTATAGACCTGATAACGAGACCATTTTCACTTTTCTGTAGTAGCAATATTCTTGAAATACATCATCATGATAAAATGTGCAATAGTTTATTAAATCAAGCCACTAATTCTTCTAGATCAAGAAGACAGTGATAACCTCTGTTTAGAAGGACGGGGCAAGACCTTTCATGGAGCTGACAATTTATCTGGATTTCAACTCAGGAATGTACAAAGAAAGGGCAATACCATCACAGAGCAAAAATAATACATTTAAATACATGAAAACAAAAACTTGCATGCATCAAGATCTTAATGTCCTCCAGTTTGGAGAAAAAGTGAACAAAACAGTAGACTACAATGCTAGAGGAAGAGATAGCAAAATTTTTAAATTATGGAAAATAAATAATTACAGTAGCTTTCCTTGGCATTTTTATGTCAAGTAAATTAAGATTTTGTCTAAATACAGGTTTGTACATTATTCTAAGAGATTTGAATTTTTAACATGAAATTCTCTGATGGAGTTTTAAAAGGTAATACTGTAATGCTTAATGCATGTAACTTAAAAAGGTAACTTTTACAGCCACTGGAAGTATAAGCTAAGAAAGTGACCAAACAGAATGTTATTAAAGCAGCTCTGGAAGAGGAAATGAAACTGAGATAGTGATGACAGACAAAAACGTGTAGGGATAAATTTAAGGAATAAAGTGTGGCTGAACATGCGGTCCCCCACCGGCAATCCCTGCTATTTTTAAGGGTGAGGCAGGAGGACTGCAAGCTTGAGGTCAACTGAGAAACTGATCAAAACTTTATCTCAAAATAAAAATAAAATGCACTGCAGCGGTCCCTCAGTGGTAGAGAAACTCTGGGCTCAATCTCTGTACTGCATATTATTGAAATGTGGGAAATAAGAGAATGTGTATATAGACAAAGAGATGCAGAATTAATGATTCCCCTAATTCTCTAGATTTGATAATCCAATGGATGTTGGGGCCAACAAGTATGAGAGAAAACCTAGAAAATCTGGAAGTCAGTGAGGAGGATTTAATGGAGACAGGAGTTGGTGAGGAAATGGAATTGTGTTAGATTATTTTACTGCAATCTCTTCTAATCCACTTACATGAACCAAAAAAACACGACCCTTCTTAACTACTGAACTATTTCAGGATATGTAATAAAAGAAATGAAAAAAGAAAAGAACATGCCAACTTATTGTCTCTCTAATTTCCTAGGTATTGACTCAAAGTAGTGTTGTTCATTATCTTCTTTAGATGGTCAGATGGCCATGCCAGACTAGGTTTGAGATAGCACTAGATTGTGTGTGTGTATGTGTGTGTGTGTGTGTGTGTGTGTGTGTGTGTGTGTGTGTGTGAATTTAAAAAAAATTTTTTTTTTTTTATACAGGGTCTCAGTTTGGATTCATGTGATCCTCCTGTCTCAGCCTCCCCAGTTCTGGGACCACAAGCATGTGTTACCATGCCCGGGGTTCCAGAATTAGCATGGCATGCTATACAGAGAATCAAATTTGGGTCCTTGAGCATGCCAGGCAGGCACTGAGACCACCAAACTATTTCTCCAGCCCCAGGACTAGTTCTTAAGTAACAAAATTGGAGGGGCAGTATGGAAGAAACAAAATAACCTCCCTTGGAATTTCTTCACTGAATTTCCATCATTTTGTCCTTTATCTGAATGATTGTGAAATCTACTTAACTAGCCTAGATGTTTCCTCTCAGAGTCAGAAGTCTAGCCCACTAATTATTTATCATTTAATAGAATATTATCCTCATATGATCCCCTTTTCTCCTTGGGATAAGGGTAAGAGAAGATCATATGTCATTCTGTGAATGGATAATTTATTGAGGATTATTGTTATGATTATTATTAAATTACCCTGGAAAGAGGAAACATTATAGTTATGTAAATCACATTTTGGTTTATAGTATACTGCATTGGGAGAATGGTACAGTTATAAACTGATCCACAAGAATTGCATACAAAGAAAAAAGTGAAGCCTGATATTAGCAAAATTGTCTTCATAAGCAAAGAAAAGAAGTTACAATAATAAATAATTTTACTATTTAGGGCAGGTCTTAGAAGAAAATAAACAAAAGAGCAGTAGCCTTCATTTCTCTGTTGAGATGAGGAAATTATAGCTGTCACTTAAGAAATAGTGTCTTGAGGGAGAACTACATTTCGATTAATATTGGGAAGTGAAGGAAATTTTCACAGACAGAATTAAGCACTGATGCCCCCAAATCACTACTAGGTATGAGGCATTCAAATTGCAGGAGGTTGCTTGGGAGCTGTCCTGTATTGGAGCAACTTCAAATGCCTGGGGATCCTCCCTGACTCCTATTAATTCTTATTAATTCAAATTAGTCTCTGAATATTGTTTAAATATTTGAAGTAGGGTGGTCTTCCAGGTTCATGAAATCTTTTTGGCTGAAGAAATGTCTCAGTGAATAGCTTAACATTTTATATCATGTTTATGAAATCCCATAGAGCTGTTTGGAACTAATAGCCTGTGGTCCACTAATGCAATCTTAACTGTATTCAATAATTCTGTTCTTTAAAAAATAGATTTACTGAGATGTAATTCACATAAACTATATTTATTCACTAAAAATACACAACTCGGTAGTTTATAATACAATCCAAAAAGGTGAAACCATCTACACAATTGATTTTCAGAACATTTTCACCACCCCAAAAAGAGGCTGTGTATTCACTCACAATTCTCACTGTTTCACCCTATCTCTCACCCTCCTGCCTGTGTAACTACTTACCATCTATCTCTACATAATTGTGTGTGCTGCACATTGTATTTAAGTGAAATCGCATATATTCTTGTGTGTAATACATATTCTTCCACTTATCATGTTTTTGGGATTTGTTTGTATTGTAGCTCGTACTAGTACCTTATTTCAGTCATTTTGCTCTAGTATATTGTGTATTAGCTTTCCAGAATTGCCATAACAAAGTACTACAATCTGGTAACTTAAAATAGCGATAATTTAATTATCACATTGTTTTGCACATTTTTTATTGCAAAAGATGCAATAAAAATAGAATAGCCCATCTCCCTAGTCAAATCTTCTGCTTGAATAGATAGAATTTAGTTCCTTGTCAACTGTAACAATGTACTATATTTTATAGCATCGTTAAGAAGATTTTTTAAGGCCACTCAGCTACTACATTGGGTGACACATCACTGTCAATTCAGAAAAATTGACTTCGGATTATGAAATGGAAAGGATGTTGATGGGAACCACTGACAACCACATGACACCAAATGCAGGGATTTGAAAAAAGCAACAATGGTCAGAGTTATTCTAAAACTGCAATTATTCTATTACTGTCAGTGATGACTCAGTCATAATGTACTACATAGATGTTCATATGATCTAAGAATCTCAACTGTGGGAAACATTATTGTCATCATCCATCAAAATGAAACAGTTACATTGAGAACAGCAATATAAAACAATGGCTTTCTAAAGTTTCTTTTATAGGTCTAAAACACTTTCAGTTTTTGGCTTTATTCCTCTGATGAATATTTATTGAATGATTTTTGTGTACTATGCTTCATGTTAGGCTTTGTTAGGGAGCAAGTTCATTCACAACTATCACTCCAGAGCTGATACAAATTCAGCTTCAATATTTCTCAAAACTTTCCTGCCTTTTGATAACCTGGGGTCATTATTTCATTGTTATTATTATTATTATTATTATTATTATTATTATTATTATTATTATTATTAGTGACACCAGGAATTGAACTCAGGACCTTGTGTTTGCCAGGCAAGTGCTTATTCTACTGAGCTATCCCCACTGGCATCATTATTTTGATCTCTTTAGCTTAGTTTATCCTTAGGTACTCATGCTACAACTATACAGATACAATGATTTATCCATATCTGGAAACTTCCATAAGGAAGTGTCATAAATATTAACAGTGCCTTTCATTCAAAAAGAGAGTGGTACTCTGGGATTTCTGAGCCCAGAAAAGCCTTTCAGAAAAAGAGAGCACAGGGTTAGTGCTGAGCTGGACTAGAAAATCCATGAGTCAGAACAAAAGAATGATGGAACTTCTGTATTTTGAAAGAGGTTTGCTAAATGAGTCTCAAAGCATCATCGTTAGGAATCTTCCTCTTTAAAATACTGTGATGGTTTTCCTTTTGCATTTGTTTAGCTGTAAATTATTTAATTTTATTTATTTATTTTTGTCACTATGCAGAGCGGGCTCCTACCGCTCCTCCTGTTTTCAGCCTCCCAAGCCCTGGGATGAGAGGCGCGCGCCACCAAGCCCGGTCTCGCGGGAGTCTCGGCATGCCCTGGGGGTGGGGCCGACACAGCATGCTGCGGATTGGGGCCCTGTGCTTGGCCTGAGCAGGCACTTTAGTACCCTGAGCTTGTAAATTATTTTGTCCAACTCTTAAAGGCCCTGCTTATCTGCAGAGCAAAGTCTGATTTGCTTCTGGGCCAGCTGTTCTGTTCATCCTCCCTGAAGAAAGCTTCCCTGTTTACCTAATTGGGTAACTTTTTTCACATCCTCAAGTTATAATGTACTCTTCCTTTAAAAAACATTTCATGACTTTTCCCCTACCAGAAAATGTGTTCAATACTTTTCTTTTTGTATTGCTAAAGATTCCTGTATTTTTTCACATGAATGTAGCAGTTTAATATTATTATCTCATTTGTCTGTAATGCAAGGGTACATACATCTTGTCCAAAATGAAATATTTTTTGAAATTATAATCGAACTCTCAAATTATGGTTTGTACATTTTTAAAATTAGGTGTCTCCTGACAAAAACAAAGATCTACAAATATTCTATAAAATATTTTAAATAAAATATTTATTTAAGAAACAAGTTATTTGTGTTCAGGAAACAAAACTATTGTACAATTAGGTAAAAATTCAAACATATTCACAATGACTATAATTTTTATATATTCACATAGTTTAAACAGACTATTAGCCTCACATATAATATTGTGTTATTGTTATTTTACTTCTGGAGAAAATATTTTTGAATTGTAATCAGATTGCTTCCAATTTTTTTCATAGAACTGACGATCTTCAGAATTGTGTTTTATGTGATTACAGTTAAAATGATTTGTATTTTTAATTGACTGGCCTTTATAAAATATAGTATTTTTAATTAAAATACTCTCCTCTGGGAGTGGTAGTGAGCGCCTATAATCCCAGCTCTTGGGAGGCTGTAAACAAGCAGATCACTATGAGTCCAATCTAGTAGTGTGACTCTGAACACCCTGTAGACTTCTTCCTAAAAAATACAAAAAAAAAAAAAAAAATAGAAAAGAAAGAAAATACTCTCCTTACTTATACGATTGTATCTGATAATTTCAAGAAACTTTTTCTAAATATTACATATATTTCATTTAAAACTTTCCTTTTCCTACCAAAATGAATATATATTTTTGTCCAACTATATGGAAGTCTATTTTTTTTCCATTTATTTTTATTTTATTAAAATACAAATGTCAATCTTTTTGCTTCCATTAAGTATACTTTTCAACATACATTTCATTAGGTTAATCATAGTAGATGTTGTGTCAATTTGTAATTACTCATCACACTAAATTCATTTCAATTTCATGTCTTTCTAGTATATAAGTTTATACTTAAATTTAGGAACCTTATTAAAATCTACCCCACAAATTGTCACATTCTGGAGTCTCATAACAGAATTTCCAAAACTGAAATTATTGTCATTATCTGAGCTGTCATTTAATTGATTCAGTTCCTTCACATAGTGATAAATTTCATTGTCTTCCTCTTTGTAAGCTTAACTTAAAAACTACAGATTGATTAAACCTCTTAAGCCATAGATTTTTGACATCATAGTTGAAATAGTTGGATATAAATTGAATTCAGGGCTGGGGAGATAGCTCAGAGGTCTAGGAGCCTACCTGGCTAGGACAAGGACCAGTTTTGATCCCCTACACCACATGCCTTGCTGACCCCAGAACCCAGGTATACCATGTGGGCTACCAAAACCAGGCATTGTGCAACATGTCATGCTAGTACTACAGAAGCTGAGACAGGAGGATCTCTCTGAGTCAGAGATGCATAGCATGATCCTGCACCCAAATAAATAAATAAATAAAATAAATTTTCTAAAAATTGAATTATACAGCATATCTTCTAATGACCACCATGGAGGGAACTACAGAGTCTCAATGATGTAGGGTATGTTCATGTAGAAGTCAGTCTTAACAACTAAGTTTCTATCATAGTTAATAAGAAATTAATATGAATAATGTGTGAACACAAAATCCTAGGATGGGTCTGCTTTAAAAAGTATGTGGGAGTGGGGCATGGTGGTACAAGCCTGTGGTCTCACACTCAGGAGGTTGAGGCAGGAGGATCATTGTGAGTTCAAGACCAGGCTGGGCTATAAAGTGAACTCAAGATCAGCCTGACCTGCATAATGAGACACTGTCAAAAAAACAAAGAAAAAAAATTAAAGTAAGTCAATTACAGTTTTTAACCCACATCCTGTATTTCTGTAACTTTGTATTCATACGATCATGGAGAAATAGAAGGTCTTCACGTTGACCTTTTGACATAATTTATAATATCCGTCACAATTTTTTAAAGAAGAACTTTGAAAAGTTTTATTCTGAGTCCACAACTTAGATGAAAATGCAATCTATTATTGAAATTAACCAATTTTCTCTTTGAAGCATCCAACAATAATGAAATTCTTTAACTTCCAGTTCATCTGCTGTTGGAACTAATGTATTAAGAGCGATTGTTCATAGCTTTCACATTCACAAGAATCCTTGAAACCAATAAAAGTGAATTACTTTAGAAGGACAATCATTTGATCTTAATGAAATGTCAGGTTTCAAGAATACAAAATATGAAACTGATCATTTATCTCATTACTTTTGGTGCATAGTCTTTTAAAAATAAGGACTGATCTTTGAAGTAATTGCTAGTGGCTTTTTTGGCTGAGATACACCATGTAGCTTTTCACGTGATCAGCGATAGAATTATTTTTCAATGTAATAATAAATTTCTACAAATATTTTGCACTTCATATACTTACCAACTTTGTTGAACAATGGGAATATAGTTTTTACATTTTTATATGTACACTTCTTTTGGAAAACATTTGCTACTGTTGAAAGGGTGAATGGATGTTGCATCAAAGGACACAGCAAATAACAAGAACATTTTCAGATTAGTTTCTATATACTGCACAATAGAACCATTCATTCTCTGTCTCCCATACATGTTCCCCATAAATCCAAGATGTAATTTCTCATTTCCTCCAATGGGCTCATTAAGAGGCAGCAGCACAGCTCTGGTACGATGAGTGGACTCTTCAAATGGCTTGGGAACAATAAGCTCCAGTGTTTCTCCCAGTACCACTAAAATCCAGAAGATCCATCCCACTCTCCATCCTCACTCTATACAACTACTAATTCTCTACATTTTGTCTGGCCTGTTCTGTAAAGTTCATATAAATCTACCAATATACTATGTGATCTATTGTGATTGGCTTCTCTTTTCATAATACTTTTTAAGAATACAAAGTAGTAAAAAAAGAAAAAAAAAGCCTTAGAAGCAATACAAAATTTCAATAAATAAAGTAATAGGAATTTGATAGTGCTTGCTATATTGCATGATGTTAACAACTTCAAATGCGTTGTTTAGGTTACCAGACGCTAACCTGCAAAACTGGCTTTACAAAAAAACCAGAATAAAACAACAAAAGAAAGTTATAAGAAATTGAAAAGAAAAAAATAAAAAATTAAGCATTAACTGCTCCTTTCAATAGACCAGCAGAAATGAGCAGTACAGTTATTCAAACTGTCCTGTATATATATAAATACACATAAATATACCCTTTCCCCCTCTTTCTTTTGTCCTTTTCCTCATCCCAGTTTTTCTTTGCCATTGAACAAATTCTTTCCCTTTCACAGTTTCTATTGTACCTTTAGACTATATTTACTCTTCCATGTTCTCACACTAGCAAGACAATAGGTATTGTGTATGCACGTTTGATTGATTCCATTTGCCAGTACTTATAAAAGCCTCAAATGTAATCTTTTTTATAGCTGAGTCATATTCCATTGTTTAGTAAAAATTCCACATCTTTTTTATCCATTCCTCAGCTGATGGGCATCTAGATTGTTTTCAAGATTTAGCTATGACAAATGGCCCTGCTACACACATAGATCACTTTTTTTCATCCATGTTGCAGCACTTTATTGCTCTTTATTTTAGTTTTTATTTCACTGTATAAACAGCATGCGAAGAACTTTTACCAGATAGCATAAATGAACATTGTTTATGGCGAGACATCAGCTAACATGTATCAAAAAAGTATAAAGGGAAAGGAAATAATTTATTGCTATTTTTTTTTATTTTAGCACTTGCTAATTTGAAAACTACTCACAATACATGTGCCACACACTACTACTTGAGAACACACTAATAGTATCAAGTGGAATTTCACCAAAACCATCCTAATTTATTTTAAGGAAACTTTTTTTTTTTTAGAACCAGGGATTGGTTCTACTTAGGTATCTTGCCAGCCCTAAAGGAAATTTTTAATGAACGTATTTACTTAAATCATAAAAAATAAAGAAGAATCACTAAGCCACATGGAATGCAGAGACAATACTGTAAGCCAGGAATATTGCATAATTTCGGATGCCACATTTCCATAACAGAAAATACATTTTTTCATGAAGACAATAGGTAAATATAATGTCTGAGCAATGTCCTCCTGTACACATTTTTGAATGAGTTGCTGAAGTTATTTGTTCAATAAATATTATATAAATGACGCTGTGTTCAATTCTTGTATTTAGTAATTGAGATAATGTCTGTTACCACCATAATCGTGTATTCTGCAAATATTAACTCCAATTTTACTTTTTTGAATTATATTAAAGCAGTATAATAGCCCCTGATTTTAACACTTTTGACCACAAGGAAGTTTTAATTGCATTCTTAGATAATTTTCACATTACCAATTTTACACAGATGTTAATTTATATATCCCTATCATAGGTTGAATCCCCTGAACCTGATTGTGAAATAGATATTACAGTCCAAGACATTTTTAAATCAGAGCATATTTAAATTTACTTTTCTCAGAGCTGGTGAGATAACTCAGAGGACTAAGCACCTGCTTAGGCAAGCACAGGGACTGGGATTCAATCCCCAGCACCATATGCCACGCTGGCCCTGCTCTTGGGCTCACTGAGCCGGCCACAAAGTTCAGACATGGTGGCATGTGTCTGTAATCCAAATGCTGGGGAGGCTAAAAACAGGAGGTCAGATAAAAGTCTGAGTTGTATTTTGAGACCCTGTACCAAATGCAGTTTTTTAAAAAAAACACTTTTCTCTTTCAAGTTTAAATAATCATAGTGTATGAAACAAACTACTTAATGGGGCAGATAACAGCAAAAAAAAATTTTTTTTTTTTCAGAACTGGAGATTGAACTTAGGCCCTTGCATTTGCCAGGCAAGCTCTTATTCTATTGAGCTATCTCCCTAGCAAAAGAATAATTTCATTTATTGGGGGGGGTCCCTATGATTGATCTCAGGACCCTACCCTTGCCAAGCAAGCACTTATTCTACTGAGCTCTTTCCCCAGCCCCTACCAATTTTATTGTATGTCTAAGCACAAGAGCCCAACACATATCCCATGAGACTCCAAGGAAAGCGGGAGGGCTATAAATGGCATGGTGCTCAACAAAAGGCTCTGCTCCTGGAAGTGGGAGGAGTCTCCTGACATAGATGAGGTCTCTCAGGCTGCAGCTTCTAGTGGTCGTTTCTTTTCTGGGCCAAGTGTCAAGGCAAAAATCTTGCCTTCCTGAGAATGGATTTTCTTAGATAGAAGGTGGATCATCAGATAGAAAAGAATCTCATCTAGATAACTTGCTTATATCATTCATTTTGACAGATTTGTTTCTTTTTCTCCAATAGCTTTTTTAGGTCATTTCTATCCTTGCTGAGATGTGTAACTTCTCTGAATAATCAACCCAAAATATGCCAAATATGGATAGATGATAGATAAACAGATGGATAGATAGATAGACAGACAGACAGACAGACAGACAGACAGACAGACAGATAGATAGATAGATAGATAAATTGATAGATATTTACAACTTCACATATGGGTAATTAGGACATAAAATTGAACAGAGTGAGGTTAGGCTTTGTGCAGTTTCAGTGAAAAAAAATACAGTGGAACTTTGAGGGAATTCTGAAACTAACAGGATGATTGAAGTTCATCTTGGGTTGTGGGAGGAAGCCTTTCTGCAGACGCTTTCCTTGGTCAGGCACTGGGTGTGAGCTTCTTGAGGAGGGGTCGTGGTAGTAGGAATTGTAGCTTTCTCCAGCCCAGAGAAAGTCTCCAAAGAGAGCTGGCCTGTTGGAAGTACTTCTAGCTACTGGACAAACAAGTCCTTCATTGCTACAGGGCTCAGAGGACCACATCCCAGTGTCTATGAGTCACTCTCCACACACCATTATATTCCTTAGCTTTTGGTGAAATTTGAACATCTTTAAAAATTTTTACTTCTCTTTATTTCATTACTACCTGTATATATATATATATATATATATATATATATATATATATATATATATATATATTTTTTTTTTTTTTTTTTTACAGAACCTGGGATTGAACTCAGGCCCTGGCTTGCCAGGGAAGCACTTATTCCACTGAGCCATCTCCCTGGCCCCTAGTACCTGTTTATAGTACATAATAATTAACATCCATCATGAGGAGATAGTTTAAGTACATAACACAGCTTACTTCTTTTATTTCATTTCTTTTTCCTACTGTTCTCCCTTTTTGCCATTTGTCACTTCCTTTCCATTTACTTCTTTTAATTAAAAGAGAAGAAAATGCTACAATCCTGACTTACATTGGCCACTAGCTGGATGTAAAATTTTGAATAAACATTAATTATTCTAATACCTATTTTTCCTTGCATATTGTCAAGAGGTCTGTGTATGGTCTCTACCAGTTTTCAAATGCTAATCCCTATACATATAGGTGTGCTTCTGTTTAGCCTTAAGTTGAAGTGAAGAACTCATGTAAACTCACAAAACATTGCTAAATGATGGCTCTGTTTCATCATCCACAAAATTAAAACAGACTGTCACAGGCACTGCATGAGATTTCTATAGTTATGTAAAAAAACAACACAAGCTTAGGAACTCAATACATGCCATTTGCCTGCTTATCATCTCACAGATTTATAGGTCAGAAGTCCAAATGGCTCAGTTAGGTTCTCTGATGAGCTTCCTGTAATGTATCAGCTGGGCTGTATGCTCATTTGGCATGGAGGTTTTCTTTTGAGCTCACTCAAGCTGTTGGTAAAAACAGTTCATTGCAGTTGTATGGATGAGACCTTCAGATTCTAAGGTCTTTCCATCGCAATTCTTTCCATTGCAATGCATCAATAATTATTTGCTTCCTGCTTTACGATTATAGGGAGTGTGTCTCTGACTATGTTTTCTTATTCTACAGACTGTTAAAGAGCTTACCTGAGTAGCTCAAATCTCATTCAGAAATCCAAATCTGATTAACTCCATTGATTTGGGGATTTAAAACTATAAAAGCTCAGATTGTATATAATAAAGCTAGCCAATAGAAAAGCATTATGAACCATGAGGTAGAACTCTTAGGGACAGGTTTAAAATTTTTTCCTCCCAAGTAAAAAATATGAGTGGTAAAGATATTCCTACAGTTAAAAAACTTAGTCCATATGTTTTCTCATACTGACTCTGATAAAAGGACCTTATAATTAAGCATGGTTCATCTGATGTTAAGACAGAAAAAAAAGTGACCAGTAGTTCAGCTTGGTAAGGGCTACATTTCCTGCTTCTTTTGCCTTTTGATTCCATTTAGGCTGCAAGCCTAATGGCTGGTGCCACCCACAGCTGGTTGCTGGCCTTCATGCCCGTTTTCCACAGGCACACCCACAACTATGTTTTACTAATCTACCAGGCTTTTCTTACTCCAGGCAAGATGACATGCCAAACTGAAGTTTCCTTGAGATTTATTTTTCCAACATCTTTCCATTGTTGCCATTAAGAAACTTCAAAAACAAAACAAAACAAAAATACTTCTCTGAGTTCTATTAAATTCTCTTCTCTCAGCCATTAAGCTTATTGTTAGCAATTCATAGGTGTAGCTTTTATTGGACCTGGAGTTCTGCATGATTTATTATTATAGTCAATAAATCTTCTCACAAATTTTATCCTAAAATAACTTACATAAGTGATATTTAAATTCAAGTTACAAAAAAAACCCCGTATGTTTTGGAGTCATTAACTCATAATAATTGGCAGTATGTGTGGACCCAAGAATATATGCAAAATAAAATTGTGGGCCTGGCCTAATAGCTCAGCAGACTCAGGTGCCATGCCAGCCCTGCCCGTGGGGTGTGCTGAAATGGTGATTTAGACTGGTTGTGGTGGCTCATGCCTCTAATCCTAGCACTTGGGAGGCTGAAAACCGGAGAATCACTATGAGTTCGATCTACATAGTGAAACCTATAGACCCTGTAGACTCTGTCCTAAATTCAGTCAATCAATCAATCAATCAATGTGAATTTGTATTACCCTCAAACTGGGTGTGCAATTAGCCTTCTGGATGAAAGTAGGAGAATCATAAACTATGTCATGCATTGGCAGCACAAATATTCTGCAGACCACTGATGAGGACATGGAATAAGGAGGAAGGAAAACAAACTGCTAAGGAATAAAATCGTTGGATGGCTAGTTGTTATAGAGATAACTATAAGAACATACGTACTGAGCTTCTTATGAATGCCCTTCAGAGATTACTCAAGAAAAAGAGCTAAAGGCTATGATATTCCACTTCCGGTAATGAGTAGAAAATGGAAAAATCTTGATGGCAACTCTGAAAAACACTCTCATCTCCTTAATGCCAAGAAAATAAACTGAGATCCAGTATCAGGACAGGGTTATAAAAGCTGCAGTAGAAAAGACCATGAGATACTTGATTTCATTAGGTCTCATGGTGAAAGAAAGCACTCCTAAGGAATGAATATGAGTCCAGAAAATACAATGAAAAAATTGTGGCAGTGACAGTGCTGGTAATTTTGAATTTCAAAATTGGTTTTGTCTTTCACCTTGCAACTCTGTGACTACACTCAGCGCAGCAAAGTACCATAACCCTGCTTTTATCAAGCTGAACTATTGATCCATTTTTTCTGCCTTAATCTCAGATGAAACATATTCAATCACAAGGGCCTTCTTTTATTAGAGTCAGTATATTAAAGCATATACAAGAATGTTTTTAGCTGTAGAAATATCTTTACCACTCTAATATTTTTTTTATTTGGGAGGGAAAATTCTAAAACTTCAGTGGTTGCCCTTGGTTGCCTTTGGCTTTGGACATCAATCTTCAAGACTCCATTTTTTTTCACCCTTTCAATGCACACCAGCACTGATGGTTCTTGAGGGTGTTGCCTGAACCTCAGCCTTGGACTGGTGCTTGCTTCATCCTTGATCCCTTTCTTTCTGTAGATTCTATCTTCTTGGGACACTCTGGCTCTCTAGTACACAGCCATTAGAGACTCCACTGCTTATGATCCCATAAGACGGTCTGATAGATAATTATGCAGCTACTTTTGCATAATTCTATGAGAAAAAAGATTTGCACTAATAGTGTTTAGACAGGAATCTTGTCTGCTGCTTGTACTTTGGATAACCACTAGGACGATAACAATGTAAAAAGTATTAATTATCGAAACTGTCCTATAAATCAGCTTTAAAAAAGAATATGTATATAGCTACATTTTCTTAATTCAAAGAATAGAGTGATCTGCTCTAATAGTGTTTGTAAATAGAATGTCATGTCTGCACCTTGTACAACAAATAACCACTAAGAAAACAACATGCAATGTATTAGTTATTGAATCCATCCTACTAATTTGATGTGAAACTGTCTCATTGTTATTTGTTCTTCAGTAAAATTATGGAAAAATATTATGGCACTTGAGAAATAAGGATCAGAGATAAACTATAGAACTGGTATGTTATGAGATTGTGTAAAGATTAAAAATTGTTTAAAATATATATAGAATTCAAAAGTTTTGACTTCTGAGCTGCCCAATTCAGATTTTTTTATTCAAACTTTGCAATATACTCTATATAGTATAAATTAAGTTTGGTCTTTGACAAAAAAAGACTGTCTGATAGCTGCCCTTGTACACATACATTTATTATTCATATTATACATGCATTTATGATACATTATACATATACATATTTATACATGTACTTATTATAAATTCTATTGCTCTAGGGAATAATAATTAATACAAATCTTGTTACCAAAGTGGGATCATTGTTGTGTCTATACATGACCATGTAGTTCAAAAGCCTTTGAAACTGATCTGTGGGAAAAGTTGGGGCAATGCTTAGGGATGCATGCTAGAGAGACCCTAAAATATCATCAGCAGAACCCTACAGGCAATTCAACTCAGACTTTAGAAAACCAGAATGCAGACAGTAAAGGTTCCAGTCAGGAAGTTTCAGCTGGGAATCTCTAAATAGAAATGAGGCTAGAGGCCATGTGTGCTACACCCTCCCAAAGAGTTTGTCTGAACTTTGCCTGTGTCTAAGACTTTCCAGGAGACCAGTAAAACTCTGGTGACTTCTAGAAACAGACCAAATACAGTTTATACTATGATCAATATGGATTTTTAGTGGACCAATCAGACAATGTTATGAATTAGATCTGAAATATTCTCTCCAAATTTTGTGTGTTCGGAGGTGGGCCTTACTGGAGGGTGCAATCACTGGAGCATGACTGCAAGGATACATTTCTGGTCTAATTTCCTTTCCCTGCTTCCTTGCTAACAAGGAATAAGTAGCTACCCTCAACGGCCTTCTCCTATACCATTTCTGTACTGGATCTACCAACCATAGAATAATCTTCTATTTATTTATTTATTCATTTATTTTGGTGGAACCAGGGTTGAACTCAAGCCCTTGCACTTGCCAGGGAAGCTCTTATTCCACTGAGCCATCTCACATGCCCTAAATCATCTAATACATTAAGTAAAAATATATTTCTTCTCCTTTAAGTTTCAGGAAGGGCCAAATTCCAGAAATGGGAAAGTAGCTAATAAACCTCATGTACTGAGATCTTTTTCTTTCCATGTTCCTAATGTCCTTGCATTTGTTATTTTTCTGTCACTTTTACAAACACACAAGATAAACAACTATAAAGATAGATGATTTGTTTTGGCTCATTCTTTGGTAGCTCTCGTCTATGCTAGTCTAACTCTCATTTTGAACACAAATCTATGGTAGCACATTATGTTGTACCTGGTAAAACAAAATCATTTACCTCATAGCCAGGATAAGAAAGAAGAAAATCAAGGAGAACAGGCACACACTTCCCTTTATGTCCCTAATAGTGCAAAGATCTTGCACTGGAGCCCATCTCCTAGTTTCTAACATCTTCCTCTGGCATCAAACCGGGGACTAAGTTTTGAACACACGGCTATTTGGAGGACTTTAAGAACTATAATATTCCTAGGTTAGTCTGGGCTGCATAACTGTAAAAATATACCTAAGATAGTAAACTGAAAAAGAAGAAAGTTTCTTTTGGTCCATGTTTTTAGGGGTTTTCTCCCAGTTTTTTTTGGTGACTCTACCAAGTAGCACATAAAGATAGGAGTGCGTGAAAGAGGAAGCCGCTCACCTCATGGCAATTAGGGAGCAGGGGAGGAAGAGGTAGCACACCCTTTTGAAAGCATGGCCCAGTGACTTCACACGATCTCTCCTCTTTTAGGATGCACTATTCTCCAGTAAGACCACCGGCTGGAGGCCGGGCCCTCAACACATGAAGTTTGTAGGTTCTTACCTATCACAGAAGCTCCTAGGAGCTCAAAAGATGTGAAAGCCACTATACAAGTGGCTCACTGATGTGGTCCACGTGGGGCATACTGTTGTGGGAAAAACTGAGGACAGTACCAGGAAGGTAAAGTAGGAAGTCACCAAGTCTTTATTCAGCTTAAATCCAAAAGTGTAGAAATGTATATTTCAGGTGATTTCCTTCTAGAAGAAATTGTTAATTTAAGTAATTTCTAAATTGTTAATTTAAACAAAATTTTAGTACATGCTTTAGGCAAAGTCTAAAAGAAAAATTTTAATAAGCTAAGTCCATGTCAAAAGGAACTAATTGCAACATTTTAAGCATATGTAAAAATAGATATGCTTTAATAAATTAAAGATAAGAATAAATCTATACTATCTAATTATTTATTATGAAACATATTAAGTTTAATATTAAAATAGTAATTCAAAAGCAAACACTCAGAGCAAAGTACAAAGTTATGCTCTCTGGCACAATTATAAATGAGTATTTGTAGCCTTTTCAGTTTTTTAATGTCCAAACTTTTTAATATAACAAGTGTTTGTGTACTTTAGTGGAATAGTAAAAATTGATTTCCTAAAGAGCTTATTTTATACAAAATTAATGTAATTGTTTGTACCTCTGCATTTGTATGCTTTTAAATCATGTTACACTTGTCTGAATTAGGCTTTAGTTTTTCTCTACAGAGTAAAGAGGATGAATCATACTGATGTTCCTGCTTGCTTCATTTATTTAGCATATGACATTTCAATTATTTTGGAAAGCATAATAATAGGACCTGGAGCTGTAGTGACTGGCAAGAAGCAAACCTGAGACTGGCTCCTGCTTCCTCCATTGATGAAACTCAGGGACCAAAGATGAGTGGGAATGCCAGTGATACCATAGAACCCAGACTAGGGCTCACATGATGGACAGGTGGGAATAGTGATGCAAAAAAATCTGAAGCAGAGTAACAATACAAGCCAGCAAGTACTAAGATAGATGAACTAGCCTTGTGCTCATAGAATAGAGATGGGCAGGCAGGGCTGCCCCTTTGCTTTGCTTTCTTTCTTTAATTTAAAAAAAAAAATCATCTTTTTTTTCTTTTGTTTTAAATAGCTGGGTAGAACTCTAGTCACAAAAAATTAATCCCATCCCCATAATGCAGAAACAAAGATCCAATCCAAGCACATAACAAATCTACCTGCAAGCTGCAGAGAATATGCATCCTGGGATGAGACTTAGGCTTACCTCCGAACTGCAGACAGCAGAGGAGTCTCAATACTTTTACTTTTCTTTGTCTGAAGGGTTTTCCTCTCTGTCTGACCAGTTTAATCCAATAGTCAACTGGCTTAGTATTTGTTTTTGTTTGCTTGTTTTTGTTGTTATTTGTTTTATTTTGGGGATTTTCTGTTTCAGTTAGTTTTGTTTTTTCTCTTTTGATTTTTCTCCCTATTCTGTTTAATTCAAATTTGTTTGTTTTCTGCACATTTATTGTTTTTCACATAAACAAATGCATTACAAATAAATAACAGTATTTATTTTACATAAAATATCCATTTGTGGTTATTTTTGTTTCCTGTTTTTATTTTCTTTTAACTCTTTTTCTTCTCTTCCTCTTTTCTTCCTTCTTTTTTTCCTCATTCACAACTTAGATCTCTAAACTTTCCTTTTGTTTTATTCTACCCATCCTTCTTTTCTCTTTCATCAATGATCTTGACGACACTTTCACGTGAGTAAACATTGTCTCTTTCCTATCTGGTTGACTTCAACACTCATAGGATTTCTCTTCTAATCTTTCCCTCCTGTGTCCTGCAATTACCAAAAACAAAACAAAACAACAACAAAAAAAGGTTGATCGTTATATGCCCTTCAACCTTCCTCTTACTGTATTTAACCTCATCCACCTCTTCATTATATTCCCTATCCACCAAACACCATGGTAAAATCACTCTATTAAGGAGGAAAATGTTGGATACAAATTTCTGTGTAAGTGCTGCTACATTATATAACTGCAGAACTTTCAGATATTGTTAAAGATGTCAAGCCAATAACTGGCACAGTTTGTCAGTAAGTAGGCTGCTCATGAGTCTATTGTTGTGACCAAATGTACTACTTTGGCTAGAAGTCATAGCTATTATAATCAATTTTTCTCTGCTCTATGACAATACTGTGACTGTGGGGGTTATAACCATTACCATAGTCTAGTAACAAAGAAAGGTGGGGAAGGTGGGCTTTGGGGTAGACACAGAGCCCAAGAACAACCTACACCTAGAATACATCCTTGGGAACAGACATCTCCTGGGAAAGATGCAACACCAGGGGTAAAACTGTAACATAAAAAAAATTACAAAGAACAGCATAGAAAACAAAAGAGAAAAAAATAGACAATAGAAAATGATAAACAGAAGAAGCAGAATGAAAGCTCAAACATACAGACCACCCAGGACAAATCCAGGGCACAAAGAGCTAGAGGAATTCAGAAACCCATCACTGGAACTCTCTGAAATGATATCAGCAGAAGAAAAATTAAACAGAAGAAGCCATACAAAATAATACCTAATATGCAAAAGGAAATGATAAAACAGTAAGTCTCAGATAAAAAATAGAGGAGCTTAGGAAAACCATGGAAACCAAGAATGCTCAACAAAGACAAGAAATTGTACCTATGAAACAGATCAAAAGAAAAATTCAGGTGATTAAAATCTCTGTTGAATTTATATGTGTCAGAATGAAGACAAGGATAGAATATCATAAAAAATATCAAAAATGTACTTTATTCAAAAGTACATTTAAAAATATAAAACATATAACCTAAAAAGAAATTCATAGAACGAAGGCCAAAGGGGAGGAAACACTTCTACATACCAAAGGAATCCAGGAAAAAGTAGGGATAGGCATTCTATTTGCACACAGTAATAAGCAAAAACTGATTAGAAGAGACAAGGAAGGTTCACTGTATACCTGTTATCTCAGTTACTCTTCTTTTATTGTAACGACAAATACCTGACACCCAAAATGAAGGAAGTAAAGGTTTATTTAGCTTGCAGTCAGTGTAGGCTTCAGTCCATACTTAGCTGGCTCCAAGGCAGAGGGGCATATGGCAGAGAGCAGCCTTTCATGGCAGTGGCAAAGAGCAAGAGAGAAATGGGAGTGGCAGTAGCCCAGGCACCTAGCCAGCCTCTCTCCCCCTCCTTACATTGTAATGCAAATTACCTGCCCCAGGGCAGGTGCAGCAGGCACACCCACAGTAACCAAATACAAACTCCAGAAGCCTCCCCAGGACTGAGTGAGGCTTTGAGGGGGAGGGAGGAGACTAGATACAAACCATAACACCTGTTAAGGTAAAACTCCAAGAAGACATAACAATCACAAATATATGTACAACAAATACCAGTGCACACAACTACATTAAATAAATATTAACAGACATGAAAAACCAAACAATTACTAACCAATTATAGTAGGAAACCTTATTACTCTCACAAATAGAGCAGCTGTCATAGAACCGATGTTTTCCATCAAGTATGGATATGTTAAACATTAAATATCTATAGAAAGTGAAGAAAAGAAATATTTCTTGTTATATAGGTCTTGCTTTATCTTAGTCTTAACCATCCAGCAGAAAAGTATAAAATATACATATACAGAGAGAGAGAGAAAGTGAGAGAGAGAGAGAGGGAGAGAGTAAAGCCATGTTAATACTCAAGTCAAAAATTTCTGACATTGCCAATCTTGTGGATAACCCACTACTATTATCAACTACTGGACTATATTGGATTATTGTGCTGAATTCATGCACCTGCAACATTTAAATGGCAATGGAATACCCATCTCTGACAAAACTAAATAAAATGGGGATATTAATGAAGGACCATTTTGTATCAGTATATACAAAATAGTTAGGATAGATATACAGCTACCTTCTCTTAATTCAGTGAAAAGAAAGATTTGTACTAATAGTGTTTGGACAGGATATCATGTCTACATCTTGTAGTATGAATAACCACTATGAAGACAACAATATGCAATGTAGTAATTATTGAAACTGTCCCAGTAATCGATTTTGAAACTGTCTCATTAATATTTCTCAATAAAATTAATAAAAAACAAACAAATAGATAAACTGGAAAAAATCGACAAAGAAATATCAGAATTAAACCAATCTTGTGAACAAATGGACTTGAAAAATGTCTACAGATCCCAGCACCCGGGAGGCTGAGGCAGGAGGATTGTTGTGAGTTCGAGACCAGCCTGAGCTACGAAGTGAGTTTGAGGCCAGCCTGAACTGCACAGTGAGACCCTGTCTCAAAAACAAGACAAATAAATAAATAAATAAATAAATAAATAAATAAATAAATAAAATGTCTACAGAGTATTCCACTCTAAAACATCAGGATACACATTTATCTCAGCTGCCTATAGGATGTTCTCCAAAATAGACCACATGTTAGTCCACAAAACATGTTCAAATAAATGTAAAGTAATTGAAATCATACTATGCATAGTATCTGATCATAGTACAGTGAAACTAGAAATAAAAAACAAAAAAATCACAAAAACTACACAAACAACCTTACCGAGAATAGGAATAGATGGTCTATACCCCAAACTGATAAAAGCCATCAATAGCACAACAACACCCAGCATCACAGTAAATGGGCAAAAATTAAATGACTTCACTTTAAAATCAGGAACAAGATAAGGATGTCCACTGTCTCCACTCTTACTCAATATAGTCTGGAAACAGCATCCAGAGCAATTAGACAAGAGAGAGAAATAAAAGAAATGAGGATTGGAAAGGAAGAAGTGAAATTATCATGATTTGTAGATGACATGATAATCTACATATAGGACCCAAAGAACTCCACCAAGAGTCTTATAGACTGAGTCACCAAATTCAGGAACATAGCAGGATACAAAATCAATATCCAAAAATCAGTAACATATTTGTACACAATGAACACATTGAGAGAGAAATTATGGAAACCATACTTTTCAGAATAATATCCAAAATAATAAAATACTTAAGAACCAATTTCACAAAGAACATAAGAGATTTAAACTGTGAAAATTTGGTACTCTGAGAAAAAGAGATTGAAGAGGATTTGAGAAAATGGAAAAATATTGCATGCTCTGGGATAGGAAGAATCAACATTGTCAAATTGGCTATTCTCCCCAAATTGTTATAAAAATTCAACATAATTCTGATTGAAATACCATGACTATACCTCACAGAGCTAGAGAAAACTTTCCTCAAATTAATTTGGAACCAGAAGAGAACCAGAATATCAAATGCATTCCTGGGAAACAAAGAAAACAGAGGAGGTATCAGAATTCCTGACCTGAAATTATACTATAAAGCTACTGTGAAAAAATCAGCATGGTGCCAGCACAGAGACAGGCCAGAGGATCAAT
This sequence comes from Ctenomys sociabilis, assembly GCA_004027165.1. NCBI lineage: Eukaryota > Metazoa > Chordata > Mammalia > Rodentia > Ctenomyidae > Ctenomys > Ctenomys sociabilis. The sequence goes on from PVKA01012386.1 coordinate 48,501, forward strand.
GGAACAGATTAAAGCATGCAGACATAACTGCAAATACACTTAGAACTCTTTTCCTTGATAGAGGGGCCAAATATGCTCACCGGAAGAAAGATAGGCTCTTTGATAAATGATGCTGAAAAACCAGCTTTCCACATGCCAAACACTAAAACTATTGCCATACCTATTGCCATGTAAAAGGCTACAAGATTTAAATATTAAAGCAGAAACACTGAATCTTCTGGAGGAACATGTAGGTAGAAATCTTAAAGACATAGGCGTAGGTACAAAGTTCATAAACCAAACTTCATGGGAAATACTTCAAAGAATCAACAACTGGGATCTCATCTTTTTGAGAAGTTTCTGAAGTTCAAAGAAAATCTCCAACAGAGTAAAAAGGAAACACACAAAGTGGGAAAAAATTATAGCTAACTGTCCCTCAGTAAGGGCCTTTTATCTGGAACATATAAAGAATTTTAAAATATCAGGCTCACAAATTCAAAGACACAATGAAAAAATGCACATATGAGGTAAATATATACCTCTCAGAGGAAGAAAAACAAGTAAATATATTAAAACCTGTTCAGCATCATTGTTCATTTAAGAAATGCAGATTAGAACAACACAGATTCCATTTTACCCCAGAAAAAAATGGCTCACGTCAAGAAGTCAGACAAAAACAAATGCTAGTGGGACCATGGAGAAAAAGTAACCCTTCTCCACTGTTGAGAGGAGTGCAGAGTGGTACAACCACTACGGAAATCAGTGTGGAGATTCCTTAAAAAGCTAGGATTGTAGGTCCCATTCAAGCCAGCTATTCAATCCTATTTTTCCAGAAAAACTGAAAACCTCATACCACAGCAATATTAGTGCACGCTGTTTATAGCATTGCAATTTGTTATAGCTAAATCCTGGAAACAACCCAGATTCTCATCAACTGAAGAATGGATAAAGAAGATGTGGTGTTTTTACACAATGGAGTATTAGCCATAAAACAGGATAAATCTGGGTCTTTTGTTGGTAAATGGATACATTTATAGAACATATGCTTAAGTGAAAAATTTGCATGTGCAAATATTGTATTGTCTGCTTAGTGTGAGAACCTAAAAGAGAAAAATGGAATATGAAGGGTACAATAGATACTAGCAAAAGGGAATGAACTTATTCAAAAGAAAAGAATTACTGAATTGAGGAGGACAGGAGAGGGAGTGGAGGAAAGAGATTTATCTATGTATGTAAGCAGGATGGTTTGGAAAACTGTACTATGAATTTCTTTTGGTGTATGGAAAGGAGCAGATAATACTTAACATTTTTATCAGTTGTATTTTTAATCTCATACATTTTTTTCTTTTTTCTTCCAATTTTACTTGTATATATCTGGTAATATGAATAATTGGTTGGAAGACAACACTATGTAGTACAACAAGTTCATTGAAATTCATATTACTTTGTTAAATCAAATTTTATGTCACTTGTTATTTTTCTGTTTTAATTCTAATTTGTACTACCTTTTAAAAAACTACATAGATACATGGAAATTGAACAATACCTGTCTAAACAACTAATAGGTAACAGAGGAAACTGAATATGAAATTAAATTAATCTATGGCTTGATACAGCAAAGAGATATAAAAATAACAACATTAGATATTCTTGACAAAATACATGTAGATGATTACATGGGTCATCATGTATTTGTTACCTTATGACTAATTTGAAAAACTAAGGAGTGTAATGGAATTGAACTGTTTTTGTTTGTTTGTTTGTTTGCTTGTTTTGACAGAACCAGGGATTGAACTTGGTCCCTTGCACTTGTCAGGGAAGTGCTTATTCCACTGAGCCATCTCCCCAGCACTTGGTGATGTTTTTCTTGAGTGTTCTAGAGAAATATGGAAATTGGATGACCTCCAGCATTCAAATTCCAGTCAAGTTCCACATAAATGACCTGAAATCCTCATTTCATGCCTTGCAAAAAATCCATACTTTATGTAGTTGCAGAGTTGCTATTTTTAAGAATTAAACCTTCAGTGACTGAGTTACAGTACAAAATGAACTTTCAGGACTACTAGTTACCTTGCTAAAATAAGTAGGAAAGAACGGGATTTTGAAAATTGGAATCAGTACGTACCATATATATATAGACATCAATGAAAATGGGAACATCGAACTTTTTTTAATTAAACCCATTCATTTTTATTTCAGTTCAATGTAACTAGTAAAAGTAAAATTTTGTCAGGGTAGCCGATATCAATATGGCAAATTCCTTTTGCCAGTAGAAGCAGCCATTCCACCTCTGTCTAAGGAGATTAGTTCTCCTCTTTCTGAAGAATATTTCATTGTGTTGCAGGGCATTTCTGATTGCTCTCAGGAGATATTAGCAGCTTCTAGACCTATTAGTCTTTTTTTTTTTTTTTGTCCTTTTGAGTCAGGGTCTCACTATGCAGCTCAAGCTGGCCTTAAGCTCACTTTGTAGCTCAGGCTGGTCTCAAACTCACAACAATCCTCCTGCCTCAGCCTCCTGAGTACTGGTATTATAGGCATGTGCCACCACACCCGGCTTAGACCTATTAGTCTTATTCTCCTTCTCCCAATGAATGCCTAAAAGTAGACTCAAGACTCTGAAGTATAATGTATAAAACATATTCTACAAGAAAAGAAGCATGTTTTTACCAACTTATACATAAGTAAACAAGCGGGAGTGGACTTTAGGATTATAGCATTATGATAGAAGCTATATAAAGCTCAATAACTGAATTTATTGACATATGCTCTGTAAGACTGATGGGTTTCATGGTGTTCTAGCAATTTTGGTTGTTGATTTCAACAAGAACCTCAGAGGTGATCAAAATTCAATTAAGTCAAAATTTCAAGACTGCCTCAGTGTTGTAGAGAAAATATTTAAAGTTGTAGAGTGATTATAACATTAAAATTATCACACTAGTCCTGGACACCCAGGACCTTTTGACCCAACTGTGAGAAATAAATTATGATGTTCATTTATTCAGGTGATACAAAGTTATGCCCAGCATCCATTGAGTGATCTGTGTTTAAACTTTGCTGTAAATTAGAAATTACAAAGAGTGCTGTCACTGTTTAACCAACTATGTGAACTGGGCATGTGGTCAAGTGCTAGCAGAGTAAAAACATTGACTCTTGATAATCAAATTCCAGGGGGATATAATTAATATAATAAACAGAAGACTCAAAAGACTAATCAGAATACTGCAGCTCACAGAGCTCTATTGAATTAGGTAATTGATGATGGTATCTCTAGAAAAAAATTAGAGGAAAGTGTACTAAACTCTTACCTGAATGAATTCCAAGTCTAGTGAGCATAATTTTTCTTTGAATCACCATTGAGAAACACAACATCTCAAACAATTTGAAAATTGTCACAATTGGCACTCCTAGACTCTAATGAATGTAGTCTGGCCTGAAGCCCTGCATCACACCTTTGATCCCAACACTCAAGCCTGAGTTATGAGGATCACAAGTCTAAGGCCAGCCTGGACTACAACATGAGGCCCTGGGTCAAAGAGAAAGGAAGATTGTCTATAAACATTTGAGGAAAAATCCTACTACATTGTCAGTAATCCATAGAGGTAACTTGCCTTCTTTAAAGGTATTTACTGCTACTTACCAATTTTTGCTTTGTAGAATAGAATATAATCACACTTCAGGGGATTACTGGACACTGTCTCTAAACTAATACTAATTCTTGTGGACAATGGCCCACAAATCAGAATAGGAGCTCTTAGAGGTCTGATGACCAACAGAACCTTAGTTCAGGTCTATCTAACAGTGGAGCCAATATGTTCCCAAATCTATGATGTGGTTACATCTCCAGTTTCAGAGCCCAAGTTTACAAAAGACATATTCAGAAATTGGAGAATTTCCATGTGAGTTTTCTGACCTATGAAGTAAGGCATGTTATGGGATTAAAGACCAAGTGCAAGTCCTATTACTGCTTCTATTTGATAATGCTATGTACCAAAACTATTATTGCAGTCCTGAATGATGTAAAAAAAATGCAGACTTTCTACCATGCCTTTGTTAAACACATCTCCTTGTTCTGTGAACAAAACAGGTGGATCTGGGAGAATGGCAGTGGATTAGTATGAATAATTAGGTGATACCCATGACTGTGATTATTATTCCCAATGTGATTCTACTGCTTGGGAAAATTAAGATATCGTTTGACACTTCATATATAGAGGTTCATCTAAGAAAATGATGCTTTAGAACTATATATCTAAAGGCAAATGGAATCAGTTTTATTTCAGCTGAGAAAGCCAAAAATGCATCTTGTCCTTACTTTTCTACTTCTGGTACCAGTTCTTCACTTGAAGGCATAATATAATCCTAAGGGAACTTGACTGCATTCACTTTCAATAAGATATCAACACTACTGAGGGTGTACTTCCAAGTGGTACAGCACAACACTGAGTCCAGCCTGGGGACAATTTTTTACATTGGTCACATGAGCACCTGAGCTCACATGAGTCACATGAGCAGGTTGATAACGGCAAAGAACTACCATGATGGGAGTTACTTCGTTTTTACAGACATTGATACTTTCTCTGGACATCGGTATTGTTTTTCATTAGTGCATTTTTGCTATCCATAATAATTACAAGCATCATGGGGCATTGACACGTGTACCTCACATATCTCAATTATTTTTCCTTCTTCTGCTCCTGTCCCTCTTTTACCTCCTCCCCATGTCTCCAGACCCCCTTCACATTTGCAAAATTTATATCCCCATTTCCTATTAGCTATCTTTTATTTTCTTCTTCAGGTTATGTATGCTTTGGATTTCTCAAGTAAGAGAAAGAACAGTGTCTGTGCTTGTGTGTTTCAGTTATTTTATTCTGTGATGGTCTCAAGTTGGGTCTACCTTTTGTAAATGACTCAGATTTATTTTTCATTATAAGTGAGTAACATATATAATATTATATAGCATATATTAATATTTTAAACATATTAATACCATATGATATAATTCTATATTATATAATATGCATCACATTTTCTACCATTTACATTTTGATGGACATAGAGGCTACTTCCAAGATTTACCTTTTATAAGTTGTATATGGGTATGCATACATCACTCTAGTAAAATGTCTTTAACTCTTTAGGGAATATACCTAGAAAGGGAGTAGCTTGGTCAAATGTAATTTCTATTTTTAAGTTTGTGAGGATTTATATATTGCTTTCCATCATTATTGTTGTAGGTTACATTCCCACAAACAATGTAGAAGCATTCCTTTTTTCCTACAGGCTTACGGGTAGTTATCATTGGATTTCTTGAAGACAGCCATGTTTTTCTGAATTAAAATGGAATCTCATTGTTATTTTAATTTTCTTTTCTCTAATGACCAATGATGTTGAACATTCATTTATGTATTTATCAACCATTTGTACTTCTTCTTCTGAGAACTGTTTATTACTTTAAGGTTTCCATTTTGATTGGGATTTATATTTGGGGGATCTAGTGTTTCTTGCATGAAATGTTCTGTCCACACTAGCAGCTCTCAACTTTAGGAACACCTTATCCTCCATCACAGTATTTCAGATAGTCTCTAGTCAAGGAATTGACTTCACAGCAATTAAAGAAAGCAGTGAACTCTTGTTCATGGGATTCACTAATTTTACCTTATTCAAAATGTCTTGCTAGCCCTGCCCTTGTGTGCGCCGAGCTGGCAACAGAGTCTGGGTATGGTGGTGCACACCCATAATCCCTGCGTTGGGAAGGTTGGAAACAGGGCATCACTATTTGTCCAAGCTATATAGCGAGACTCTGTACCAAATATATTACAGTTGAAAAAAAAAAAAAAAAGAAAAAATCTTGGAGCACCCACTTCATTGAATTCCAGATGTTCTTTTGGAGACTCAGTTGTGATGGAAATATCTAGCAGGAAGCTAGATGGAAACAATTTCCTTCAGGATGTAGTATATTTTCTAAATTACCATAGAATATTTCATAAGTTGTGGTGCTGTTTCTCTGATTGATGAGCTTCAAGGGTATAGGAATTGAGGAATGGAGATGAGAAGAAATTCATGAAATACTACCCTTCCTGAGCCATTAGTGAAAGTCTTCTTGCCAGACTGCTAATCTGTAGGCTATGGTTAGGAAGTCTGAGTTTTAGGGCCTGCCAAATAGCTCAGCAGATTAAAATGTCTGCTTAGGCAGACACAGGGGAGAGAAGTTTGATACCCTGGCCTCCTATGCAAGCCCCACCCCTGGGGCGCACTAAGACAGTGACTGAGACTGGGCATGGTGGTACGCACCTTTAATCCCCAGTGCTTGGGAGGCTGAAAGCAGGAGGATCACTACGAGTTGATCTATGTAGTAAGAGTCTGTAGACTCTGTAGGCCCTGTCTTAAAATATGAAAAAAGAAGTCTGAGTTTTAAAGGATGGAGTATTTCCACTATGAAATATAACAATGATGACATCAAATTGCTGTTTGGCTGCTTCTGTCCTTAATTAACAGGAAAGCAAGGAGATTTCTCTACTACTTGTGATTATAAATCCTGATTATTAAAGGCACACTAAGTTTCTGCTATACTACATAAGGAATTTAGAATGCAGTAGCTCCTTTATGATTTCTCTAGGCTAGTGTCTTGTGATTAAAGGCGATGGGAACTACAACTCAGTGTAGGTGGGACTGCTGCTCCCATCATGAAATTTCATGTACTTAACCAGGCAGAGAAATATGATCATGGGGAATGCTTGCTGAGGTCAAACAAAATGAAATATGGAAGGTGGAGTGAAAAAGCAATGAGCAGTCCTTCATTAGTTTCCTCAGGGAATTGGCTCCAGGATCTGTGGATACCAAAATCCAATGGTCCTCATGTCCCTTACATTAAAGAACAACATACAACTCACAAACCTTGTCGCATACAGTGTAAGCCATATCCTGATCACTTAAAATACCTAAGACAAAATAAATACTTGGCAAATAGTTGTTACATTACATTTCCAAGGGAATAATGGATAGAAAAATATGTGAATATGTGTTTAGAATAGATGTAAGCTCTAGTATGTTGATTGAAATCACAAATGTGAAACCTACAGAGATCAAGGTGACTGTGTCTATGAATATTACATTTAATAACATGAGCAATTGCACACAGAAGGGCCACAGCAATTGCATTTCTTCCTTTTTTATTCTGAATATTTTTGTTTATACACTAGGTATATATTTTTTACTTTTCTTTCTGCTCTTCTTATCATCTAACATTAGATATATGCATTGTATCACAGTAAGTTACAAAGTATCCAAGGAGAAGACTATCACCTAAGGACTTTAAAATCTTTTTTGGAAAACAAATGAGTTTCTTTAAATTTGCAAACAAGCAGTTTTATCATGGTAAGTGAAAGTTTGTTTTCATTATTGAATGAGTTTTGGTTAAGTATGTGTGTCTGTGTGTGAAATTAGCAGGAGCACTGTGATTTTCTGTTTAGGATGTCAACTTGACCAGAAATTAGCCTCCAATTATTCAAATACAAATTTAGAGACTTCTGCCAAGGGATTTTGTAGATGTAATTAAATGTGTAATCAATTGACGTTTAGCAAGGCATATTATTGCAGATAATCTGTCTGGGATTGAGTCGATCAATAGAAAGCCTTGACAAGCCAGATGATGCTTTCTTGAATAGAAATTCTTTCTGCTTTATCCTGAGGACAACAGTTTTGCTTACACTTCTTCAAAACTCATCCTCTTTAGATTTTCCTAAATTTTGTGATTGCCTACATATCACTCATAGATTAGTGCCTTGCAGTAAAGTTCTTAGCATGCTGTTAATGTCTTACTCATCTAGCTGGACTAGACTGATGAAATGGTAAGCATTGTGTGCTGCCATACCTAATAGACCTGAGAAAATTCTGAGACTAGACTGAATCTGAAATGGTGACAGTAAGAAAAATTGAGTGTTATGATTTGTGTCTAGTTGTCTCTGAAGCCTCATGTGAGTTATAGGGCAGACATGGCTGGAGGAGCAATGAGCGACTCAAGGGGTGGGGCCCGAGGGCTGGAACCAGAGAGGTTCGAACTGTTAAACTGGCCGCCAGGAGAGGGTCGTCCTGGACGCCGCAGCACTACAGCCTCTCCTCCATTGTCTTGAAACCTCCAGTAACTGTGAGCTAAATAAACCTTTCCTTCCCTCATTTTGAGTGTTGGGTATTTCTCCCAGCAATGAGAAAAGAGTAACTAAAACACTGAAATAAAACAACTTGGAGAATCCACAAGAAATCAGTAAATTCCTATACATATGTGACCTTCCTAAACTGAACAAAGACAATACAAAAATTTTTTTTTTTTTGCAGACAGAGTTTGTCAACGTATTAAAAAGATGATGCACCGTGACCCAGCTGACTTCCTCTCAGCAATGCAAGGATAGTTTGGCTTAATATACTTAAATCAATAAATATAATATATACTCTAAATCAAAGATAAAATTTACATGGTCATTTCAAGAGATGCAAAGGAAGCCTGTGACAAAATTCAACTTCTCTGGATGATAGCCTTCATGAAAATAGGAATAGAAGGATCTTTCCTTATACTCATAGAAGCCACGTGTGACAAGCTACTGCCAACATCACAGTAATGGGCAAAATGGAAAGATTCCAAATTAAGAATAAACTCATCTGTTCAGTTTACCACTTGAAAGTTTAGCAAAGCAAGCCAGAAAGAGAAAGAAATGAAAGAGATATGAATAGAAAAAGAAACCAGATCATCTGTATTTGGAGATAACATGGTTCTTTACAAAATGACCTCAAATGGCCCACTAGATTACTTGTAGACTATGATAAATTCAGGGAAATAACGAGATACAAGGTTGATGCATGAAAAACAAAGGTGCTCTTGTACACTAAAAACAATTTGACCAGGAAACAAATTAGCAAACCAATTCTACTGACAGTTACTTCAAAAAAATAAATATCTAAGAAGTACTCTAAATAAGGAGATGAGAAACCTGTACTACAAAAATTACAGAACACTAAAAAAAGAAGATAAAATGCATAAAAACCAAAAGAAAAGAAAATTAAAAGACTTCCCTCTTTATAAATTCAAAGAACCAATACTGTGAAAATACTCATATTAGTAAAAATTCAATAAAATCCCTATTAAAATACTAACATCATACTTCACAAAACCTGAGACAATAATACTGTAATTCATATGGAATCAGAATAGTTAACAAAATGCTGAGAAAAAATAGAAATATGAGAGACTGCACAATACCAGATTTCAAGCTGTATTATAAAGTTAAAATGGTGAAACAATGCAGTACTGGTGTAGAAACAAACATATAGAACAATGGAAAAACACAGAAGATACAGAAATGAACCATGAACTTACTACCATCGGATTTTTGGCAAATGAGCCAAAAATACACATGGGCAAAAAGGAAGCCTCTTTAATATACTTTTCTAGGAAATTTGGATATCCCCATGCATAAGACTGAATATAGATTATCC
>PVKA01012387.1:0-57967 GCA_004027165.1 Ctenomys sociabilis
ATATTCTGCATAAATATTATAAATATCATTCTTATACATTTTTAAAGAAAGAAATATGCATATATGTCTAAAAAGATGCATGTACCTATTAAAAACCAAGTTCAGTTTAGTGAATATCTGATGTGCAGCAGTGGAATAATGTCAAGTTATCTAAGAATTCACAACTACACTGGAGACATTGGTATATTGGAAGGTCAATACACAAATGTTTGCATTATTATTTCTCATATTTTTACATGCCTTAAATAATGTATAAATGACATAAAATAAAAATAAGATGTGTTTTGCTTCAGAGAGATTGTTGCTTCAAAATATAAATGGGAATATTAATCACATCTGCAGCAGGGGGTGTATCCTGGGGATTAATTGCATTAATAATACAATAGAATACATTCCAAGTGTACAAAGCATGCTAACGTTGCAAGTGTTCAATAAGTGATATTCTTCTTATTACTATATTCACAATTATTACAGAAACAAGATTCATATAAACAAAAACATCTGACTTTAGCAATAGTTGATTACTTCAGAGCTAGGAAAAAGCAGTTCAAGTACATTTTAACAAATGTAAGTTCTTAAAATATTTATAAGGAAAGTTGTCTTTTTTTAAATGGCAATAGGCTACAGTAGCGATTTGTTATTTGTCTTTCTGGCAACACAAACTGCTTTCTCCATAGATGGAATCGTCTATGATCTCAGTCTCAGCTGATGATAGTGTCCTTGGAAGTGAAAAATAAAAGAATAAAAAAATACTCTCTTGCCAGTTTGGTAGTTATAATGCATACAGGAGACAAGCCTAGAAAGCTGGAGGCTTCCATTTAGGACTTTGAAATGTAAATAAATAAAAGAAAAGTAACAAAAAGGAGGAACACAGCAGTCATGGGGTATGAATTAAGAAATAAGTATTAACATTCATTAAAATGGTAAGAACTATATTCTTACCATATCAATTTCAAAGCAAGGTTTTACTCTTGAGGTGGTAGCACACACCTGTAATTCCAGCTGGGACAGGGGCATCACTGCCAATTCAAGACCACTTTGGACTACACAATAAGCTCAAGGCCAGCCTGAACTGCATAGTGAGACCCTGTCTCAAAAAGACAAAAACAAAACAAAGTTTTGTAATTGCGATCATTTATTGATAGATTCATTCACCTATTATGTAAATACAAAAAAATCAGAAGAGTAATTAGTTGCATATCCAGGCATGGAGTGACTCAAAGTGTGTTCATAAATAAAGTCATAAAAACACAGGAACAATGGCGGCAGCAGGAATCACCGCTGCTGTTACAGCCCTGTGTAAGAAATGCTGTAACAGAGGCATAAATCAGAGAAGTACTGAAGTATAAAGAAATATTATGCACTACAAACACAAATAAAAAATAGAAAATGCAAAAAGAACAATAAGAAGAGAAGAAAAAAGAAATTGAGCCCACTTGGTCTCAAGTGGGAGGATGGAAAAAAAGAGTACTGGAAATTTGATAGAAGTGACTGCACAGTCAAAGTGAAAAAACATTAAAAGAAGAAAAATAGCAGATGCAAAAGGATGTGGCCATGTGAATGCTTCTACACTTAAGAAAATGTGAGTAGTGTTTCCTAGCAGTCAGCACAGTGTTTTTACATTGAATTTGTACAAATATTAGGTTACTGCATCATTGAATGAATGCACACATTAATAAAACTAAGCTTTAGGCAAATTTAGAGTAATAATATATCAATAATTTGCAGTTAATTTGTTAGCCTATCTGCTGAAATAAATTTAATTCCTTCATCAGCTCTGTGTGTGAAAAACCTCATAAATGAGCTTTTAGTTGTCTATAGACTCTGATAGTAATATTCATACATGATTGATTCTTCTCTAGGTTCTCGTGTGTGTTATGTAAGTGCAACCATTTAGCTACATTCCCAAACGCTTCTAATAATTTTGAGACAAAGTATAGGAATGTGTCCCATCACTTTGGCTAGGATATGCTCTTAGATTGAAAAATAAATTTCACAGAATTTGTAGAAAATATATAGGTTCAACAACTGAAATATATGAACTGATTTGGCATTAAAACATTGAGTAATTATAAACTTAGTAGTCAGAATGATATTGCATTAACTTATAATACTATAGTAGGAAGTGATTTCTTTGACAAATTAATGAAAAATAAGACATTGATGCAATATTTCAATATTTTTTGAAAAATTTAATAATAGAAGAATACATAGGAATAGAAGAATTTTTCAAATGTTCCAATGGTTTTCATCATTGTGTAAAATAAATATCTTTTAAAATAACTATATGTAAATTCCATACAATAATTTAACTAAGCTATAGTGCCATTTATTTATTTGTTTGTTTGTTTGTTTGTTTATTTATTGTGATACCTGGGATTAAAATAGGGGCTTTGTGCTTGCCAAGCAGGCACTTATGGCACTGAGCTATCTCCCTGGCCCCCAATGCATTTATTTCTGAAAATCCTAAATAGATTTTAAAAACTACCATCACCTGTATTACTGAATCTTTCATATGACCAGTCCTTTCACCTTTGCTGAAACTAGTAATGTGAATTATTAAATTTAAGCTGAAATTACTGAGTTATCCTTAATGTATTGCATTTATATCATTAGGTTATTGCTAAAGTTTACCAAGCATGTATGTGTCCCTATGTTTTTTGTATTTACCATCCATCTTTTACTTCCAGGTCAACAAGATATAATAATATCACATTAGCAAACATGGCAGTTTAGTAAGTTTAACACACATTATTTACATGGATTTATGTAGTTGTCATGAAAGATATGGTAAGTATTACCTAACATCAGCTATTATCCTCATGGCTGAATTCTCAGTCTTTTCTTTATAATTGAATCCTACTCTTCAGTTTAAGACATATTCTTCACTTCCAATCACCTCATCTCTTTCATTTCTAAATAGAAACAAAAATACTACAGTGTCATTTCTGTCTTAAGTAAGCAAATTTTTACCTGGCCAGGTTTTCACTGATGGAAGCCTTGTAAAGGTCTTGATTTTATATCTGCAGCTACCAATTATAACCTACGGCCTTAAGTGGACACAGAGACCTCATCTTCACTTATCGATGGAGCAGAGACATTGTCTCCACATTTCACATGAAGGTATTTAACCCATCTTCCTCAAGACTGGTAATTGTTACCCTCCAGTCCTTATTATAAGCTGAGGTTTCAAATCCCTTTGTGATTTTTAGCTCCAAATTCAGAGTAATGTATTAAGAAGAAAGATTCTAATATTTTAAGCAAGATTTTGTTTTGCTTTTTTTAAAAAAAAAACTATCAGAATTATGTTTTCTGTGCTCACATTAGAGCAAAACATATAATCATAAGATTAAATGCTGAATGTGGTGGTTCCAGCATTTACTGGTGATTTCAATATAAAATATTTAAACTGAAGACTTGAAGTAAGTACAGGCAATATACCCTAAAGTTAGCTCCATTTACAACAACACTTCTAATGGTTTAAATTGTGCTACAATAGATTTCTCAGAGCTCGATGATAGTATAGCTAACTGAAGTCAGAAAATAATGCACTCACAAAGTCATAGGATTAGTCAAGATTTATGACTGTCACACAACAACCAAAAAAACACTGACTTACTTAAAAAGTTTCTAACACATGGAAATGTGAAATGGTTTAATAGACCATTACTGCTCTCTTAATTTCTTGCCTTATCTTTTTAATTTGGCAGAACTGGGGATTGAACTCAGATTCTTGTACTTTTCAGGGAAGTGCTTATTCTACTAAACCATCTCGTCAGCCTAATTTCTTGCCTTTTTACACACCAATTTACATATCTGGCCAATGCCCATTTTCTCATTTACTTTAAACAAAACAGTTTCCAAATTCTTGGTACAGGGAACTTTCTATTTTCCTTTTCAATTCCTGACTATGCTATGAAATTATGGAATTTCTAAAGCAAAATGCTATTTATTTCCAAGTCTAACTGCAATTATTCTACATAAATAATGATATTCAAGATAGGTTAAGGGCCAGGGAGATGGCTCAGTGGAATAAGTGCTTCCCTGGCAAGAGCAAGGGCCTGAGTTCAATCCCCAGTTCCACAAAAAAAAAGCGAGAGAGATAGATTAAAATAAGAAGGAATTTCAATTAGTTAATTCAGCCTAACATGAACAAATTAGAGCATAATTTTTGTTTGTGTGTTTGTTTTTGGCAGGTCTCACTATAGAGTCCAAAGTGGGTTTGAAGTTGTTACATCCTCTTGCCTCCAATTCCCAGTTGTTAGGACACAAGGCATAATAGTACCACCTGACTGGAAAGACTTACACATGAAATGTAAGCTAAATCCTGAGTAGATACAAATGTTACTGTCTCATATATCGCTGTGTTGTCAGTGGCTGAAGGTGGAAATTGATCATATGTGTGAGGGCAGGACAGAGCCACTGTGCCTAAAGAAGTCAACTACCTCACTTTTGATAAAAGCTTCCTGCCTGGACAATTTCAGTCAAATGTTGCTAGGCAACATTGTATCCTTTGACACTAACTTTGTAGGAGTATAAATAAATGCCTCTACTGTTGTTAGATCCTTTGCCTATCAGGTAAAGAGGCCTCAACCTTACTCAGGTCTTGTCTCTTGTCTGTCTTTTCCTCATTCCCACTGCCCTTCCTCCCTGGAGTGTACCAATAGAATGACAAATCCTTACAGCTCTGATGAATGTAAGTGTGGCAGCATATGTGAAACTGTTTTTATCATTAGAGAAGAGATGACTTTAAATGACTTACATTCTTAGTTTTGGACAATGCAAAGTGTAGCCATATAACTTTATGAAATTATCATATTGGATTAAATGAAATGTGTATCCAAATATAGTTATGAGCATGTAAAACCCTAGCCTTTAATAATATGCTCTGATGTGGAAACATTTAACTTCTAAATAAGGAGTAGTACTGAAGAGGATTTAGAAGCAATTAGAGATTTGGTTCCTACCATAGCCCAGTGGCCACAAAGTCATGCAATACAAGAGTCTTAGAGAAAAGAGATAAAAAGCATGGCATTGCTTCCTCTTTCTCTTGCATAATTCCTTATGGGATAATGAAACCAGGATGGCTCCAAAGGACCCCAAAAGGTCCTTGCCTGTAGTGATTATTTCCAGGGCAAGCAGAAAGCTAGAGATGTAAATGCAGTTCTTTTTGACATCTACTGTAATGTCAGGCCAGGCATTGCTAAATAAAAGTCAAGGAAATCCATGTAATAAAACTGTACTTTTAGAGTTACCTGGTTTCTGCTTTTATGATAAATGTGGCTTTTATATCTATTACCAATGATTGGACTATCAACTCAAATATAATTGAAGCTAAAAATCATACTTTGATCTCCAGCATTCAGTTGTGTTTCCAAGACCCAAATTTTAGGTATTAGTGTTCAACTAAACTGTATTATTAATTACTTGAATGTTACATGGCTAAATGAATGAAGTTGAGTTTCTACTTTAATCACTGAGGGTCTATTTGACACTCAGATGAAAGGCTTCAGTATTCCCCAGGGCTCATTTAAAACTGATTTTATAGCCTGGACTGTTTGAACATTCAGGTCATAGTGCTTTCTGCTTGGTTCCATTTCTGAGTTTTCTCTCAATGTTAATTTTCATGTTGAAACATGTGTTATAATGCTTTGGTTTGTAAAACATCAGCTGAAGTAAAAATGATTTTGTCACAATTATCAAAAACAAGAAGTAAACTTGGAATACATATATATATATATATATATATATATATATTATACATTATATAATATATATATGAATGTATTTAGTATAAGGTCTCACTATGCAGCTCAGACTCACAGTGCACCACCACGGCCTGTCTCAGTGGCTGCCTTAGTGCACTCGGGAGCAGAACCAGCAAGCATGTATGCCAGGGATCAATCCCTGGTCCCTGTGCTTGCCTAAGCAGGCCCTTAGTCCTCTGATCAATCTCACTGGCCCTTTCAATGAAATATTAAGTTTAAATATCAAAGTAAGGCAGTGCAGGCCTGTAATCCTAGCATTCAGGAAATTGAATTAGGAGGGTCACCTACTAGTTCAAGGCCAGCCTGGGCTATATTGTGTGTTCAAGGCCAGCTTAATCTACATAGAAAGACTGTCAAAAAAAAAAAAAACCCAAGCTTAAATAGTACTCTTATATAGGCAAATTACATGGTACACATGCATATAACTGTAAAATTCCTTTGAAGTAGAATTTCAGATCCGTTAAACTGGAGTGCTGACTGAACAAAGGTCAGATCAGTGTGTATATGCACGTGTAATTGTGAATATGTTGTTTATTTTTGAAATAATGCCCCAAGGAAATATGCAGCTATTTCAATTAGATACAATTATGGTTGTAAATTAGGTTGATTAAGGGACATTACTGGCAAGAGGGAATTCTTCCACATTAATGAGTGTAACTAACCAAGAAACTATCACTCAGAAAAGGTAGTGATCACCTTCAATGAATACTTTAATTCAGAAAGATTCATTCTAAGAAGAAATAAGAACATACTCTAAAAGCTGTACTGTTGATCGTATGTTAATCTTATTTTTATTTCTTTGGCAAACAAGCAAATCAACTTGTAAAAGATTAACTATTATTATTTGATAACTTGTCATGCCATTTCATCTTTGCCATTTGGCAGAGGAAGTCCCAGAAAACTGAAAAACTTGAGTGCTAACATTCACTATATTAGAGGGCTCCTCATGATTTTAAAATTGACATCTGAATTATCTCACACACACTGTTTTGTTTACAGTTTGAACTGCTATTAAAAGTCTTTTCATGATTTTAAAAGTGACAACTAAAAATTTATCTTAAGCACATTATTTTGATTATATTTTGAACTGTTGTTAGACTTATCTATGTTATTTGCCTTGGATAATTTGGAAAAGGAGAGAAAGTATATATTCTCTTTCTCATATGAAACATTGACCAATTTGAAGAAAATTCATGGAACAATGGCAACTTTTTGGACCCTACTGGCCCAAATCTCACATACATGCAGACTTCACTTGGCACACAGAGAGTGCTCAGTGAATACTATTTAATGAATCAGGCTAAGAGAAATGTTTTAAGTCATGCTAGCCACCCTATACCTTCATTCTACATACTCTTTTACTTCTAGAGTTTGTCACATGTAGTGATCATTTAATTTTCTCAGCAATGTTGTAGGGGTACTTTTGTATCTAAAGACAAAAATAAACAACATAATATCTAATAATTTTCTCAAGAATCAAAGGAATGCACAGAGTAAGAATATAGCAGGGCTGGGAATCTAATACTGGCTGCTTGGCCTCTGTTCTGTGCTTGGAACAATCGTGCTATTTGGCTTCTCAATGGAATTGCTTTCACCTGTCAAACAAGTTTGATTTTTATGATTCTGGACACTGTAATGAAAAAATTCTAGATTCTTTTGGTTCAGAATAACCTCAAGGACAAAACTGCTTTCTGAGAGTCCAAAATCCTCTGGGACACAACACTAAGTCAACACAGTTAGTCAAGACAGAAATGCCTGTTCTATTTGGTATCAGAGGAATGGAGATCCAGCTGGTGTACTGCTAACTGTGCGGTACAAAAATGTCAAAAAAAATTCACTCCTTTATTCATCACTCATCAATAAATTTATTTGTAAATCACACATTAAGAATGACATAGTTTATCCTGCAAAGTTGCGGTACAGCCTATTGAAAGGTACTCTTGTTTTTAAAAAAAGGTGAAAAAGAATCCATATTAGATATTAGTCTTATAAAAATTATAATTCAGTTACCTAGTATCAGCCTGAAAATGTTTACAGAGGCATCCTGCAGTTTGATACAATCTCCCCTGCTACCATTCATATAGTGATGAAATTGAATGTTTTTACATGAAGTATATAATTTGGTGCTTCCTCTTTTCTTTCAAAATTCATTAATTACTGATGCTATTCAAATGATATTTTTAAATAATGAAACAAATTCAAAGTGTAGCGAAGGAGTGAAGGGCATGCCATCTTAGATGTTTAGTGAGCACATTAATTATTTCAAGCTAAAATCACTTGAGGAACTTCAGATAGGGCAAATGGGGAAGGATTTCCCCCTGCAGCAAGCTATAAATTCTCTGCGGAGTGATACCTTTTGTATACTCCTCTGAAAGCTGGACTGAATCATGAGGGACTGGTAACTGTAGCTGCAGTGTACCCTAGTAATCAAACTCTGAATAAACCCATCTTCCATTCATTTCTGCATTTCCCCTTCTCTTAGTAATGGCATCCGAATTTGCTTTCCTACTGTAAAGATTCCTTTTACCTGTTTGTTCTTCACAGAGTTAACTTTTTTATTTAAAAGTATAAAATCTTTGTGTTTTGATCATTTCATTGGATTTCACACTTTAGTGAAGATCTCTGTATAAGTATAAAATTGATACAATTTTTACACCTCTTTCTGTTAATTAGTTCTTGCAATAAGACAGTTCCTAGATCTAGCCAAAGAGCCCACCTAAGCACTAAAGCGGGATGGGGGTATGTTTCTCCCTTTCAACAACAAACACCAACTATACTTAATTTTACTTAAAAATATAATTCTTAGTGTTCTAGATAATGAATTTTGTAAGAATGTTGTCCGAATAAGCCCACTGCTTGAGAGAAAAGGCAGGGGAGATGTTTACACCTACTAAGAAATTCTCCATAAGCCATGGTTGAAAAATCATTTTTAGAAGATAGTTAAAAATGTATCTTAGAAATTTTGGGAGGCACATTACAAAAGTGCCATCTAACAGATGTGCCTTTGACAGTAAAAGAAAAATAAACTTGCAAATACTCATGGGCATGCTTGTCCACCTCCTAAGCCCACTGTGCAATCATGTTGCTAGAAAATCAAGCTCCTGCAAGCTATGACTCAGGCTGTGCTGGAGTCTTTGGAGCCTTCTTACAGCTCCATAACAAAGCACATATAACAATGGCTGGTCACAACGTGAACACTGACAATTAAGTTTCATGAACTGACTGAGATTTGCAACCTTCTGGTTTCAATTTTACAGTTCAGTTCTGCCAGATGGAGTAGGGAGAAAATCACATACATAATTAAAATCAATGAAGTTATATCAACCCCAAACATGAGAGAGAGCACCAAAAAAAAAGTCTTAATCATGTTTTCCACATCTGTATCCAAAGTCAAAAACCCACAGCTTAGAATTTAGAAGCTTATAAAAATAAATCTCAGCTGTGATGCAAATAACTTCAAATAAAACATATAGGATGGTACAAAAGAATACTGACAATTATTGGCAATTATATTTTATGAAAAAGAAAAACATATATGTAGTATCTAGAAGAAGACAGAAGTTAAGATGTCATTTAAATAATTGAAATAATACAAAAATTAACCAGCAAAGATAAACCTGAATTAAGTAGTTGCCTGCCTCCGTGGCCATAAATATCCTCATCACACAAAGGAAGCGGGAGAAAGAAAAGCAGGGCTGCATACAGTAGCGCTCGGCTTCCAGTAGTGGATTACCTACTCTGCCAAAGAACTTGCACTGCATCAGCATTTAATACCCAATGGTGTCACAATTGAATGAGTAATATAGCTAGGTAGCATTTGGGGAGTAGGAGAAATCAAGTTACCATATACTTACTGAACTAAATAAGATAATAGAGGAAGCTCAAGAGGAGAGAATCAAACATGCAAATGTGAATGAATCTTACCTTTAGATGAAATAGATCTTATTTCCAACATTTTTTAAAATTTACATTAGAAAGGATCGTATATCTTATTAACTCTGGTGTGTATACATAAACTTTGCATTTTTCTTTGATATCAATAACACAAATTAAAGAATTTTTAAAATTTAACAATCGGGGCAAGTGTTAGTAGCTCAGAAAAACTGTAAAGATTAAATGAAAAAATGTAGATTTAAAGGTGAACTCTCACCAACAGAGCTAGAATATCTCACACTGACATCCAAAACAAGAGCGTGTGGAATCAGAGGTCACTAAACGATCCTGAGGTAAGATAAAATGTACTGCAGTTGTCTACAAGAATTAAAATGACCAAATATTGAGGAAAAGGTTGCACTATAAACAAATTATAAACTCAAATGTAAGTAATAATATAAGAATAAGATATAATCAAGTGGAAACCTATAGCTTCAGAAAACTAGTAACTAGCTAGAATAATACTTCTAATTATATATCATCTATCTGTCTGTCTGTCTGTCTGTCTGTCTGTCTGTCCATCTATCTATGCATATAAAATGCAACCATTAGCATACAGAAAAATAGAAAATATTCAATGATATAATGGGAAAAATTTCAATTTCAGTTAGAATAAACAAAATATTTAAGGCTGGTGAGATAAAAGTTTTTGTTGAAATATCCATTCAGAGCCAATTTCCCACCCAAAAAAATACAGATATGGATATATTTATTCAAATTTTAAAAGAAAAATGAAAAGCCACATATCTTGCTAGGCTGAGGATAAGCATGACTGCAAAGATGCCCAGCAGATGCATCAGACAAGATACATGAAGAACGACAAAATAAAATTGACCCTGACACAATCTCTCTCTCTCTCCACTCTGAAAATAAACACATAAACACACATTTATAAATTTCAGACCTTAGAGGAAGGGAAAAGTCTTTAGAACTTCAAGACGGTAGAGATCAAATAAGAGTTTATTTATAATGCAGAAAGAACAAGATTGACCCAATATCTCAACAAAAAGAGTGTTATAAATCAATCTAGGCACACCAGAGCAAGAGGCTCAATCAGGGACCCTAATAATAATTTAAAAAGTCAGTAATTCACAGAAGATTGGTTTTTAAACACATTACATGTGCAAAACAGGTAGATGTCAGAAGTGGGATGTTCTAGATACTTCCCTGTGGCTCATGCCAAAGCCACAAGGTAATATGGCCAGTAAATGCTTATCTAAGATTCTTCCTGAAAGCAACATTCACCACTTTTCCTCTTAATTCACAGCCAAAGCCAGTCACCTTTCACCATCTAGCTTAAAAGTACATGAGAAAAGGAAATTTAATATGTGCCTACAAAGTAGAAGGATGTGTTCTCCTGGTTAATTGTTATAGTTGGGCCAATCAAAACTGGGTTAGCTCCCTCTAGCACCTTCCCCCCTAATAAACAGAACCTAAAAGTCCCATCCTGTAGTAAACTTGAAGTCTAGATTCTCTAAGTGATATGTACCAAATTTGTCATTTCTAGTGGCAAACCTAGAGTATTTTACACACAGAGATCTTTTTAATTTTGAACTACTTGATGAAATTTTACCAGGAATGTTTATAAGTAATCTTTATTTTCTATGTTAATTCCCTAGTTTTAAGAAATTAATTTCACAAGAACATATTTCAATTTTAAAATTCAGTGAAATATTTCATGTAAAATCCACACCTACAAAACAAAAAACATTACACTTCAGATTTGTACTGTATTAACTTTGATAAAGGTCTAGCAGACTAACTTCACTGTATTCACTTTTCAACATGAATAAAGTTCCAACCATGCAAAGAATGACAGAACTGAAGTGAAGCATATTATTTTATTTTATTTTATTTATTTATTTGTGTGTGTGTGTGTGTGTGTGTGTGTGTGTGTGTAGCTCAGACTTACAGTGAGCCTACTGTTTTTAGCCTCCCTAATGCTGAGATTACAGGCATGTATGACCACAACTGGGCTCCATTATCAGCTCAGGCATGGGGGGCTGAGGCCAGCATGTCATTTTTATAATGACTATACTGTAAATTTTAGTTGAAATGTAGGATAATATAGTTCCACAGGAGTTAGAGTTGCAAATTGTAGCCAAAGAGAGCTAGAATAAATCCAAACTGTTAACAAACTTACTCAAGAAAATCATGTAAGGAGCTACATCAACATATCTTGGGGTGAATTACTATAAGCCAGAATTCTCCCACTTGACTTACACAAAAACTAGAAATTATAAAAACAAAAATAAGCAACAATATTGTGTTAAGGCTCAGAAATAATCACAACTGAACTGTGACTTAGGTAATTGTTTAGACATTAATGAACACAATACTTTGCTGACATTGTCATTTGCTCATAGTGACAAAAATGAGAGTGTAGAAGAGGTGTTACTGCAAGATTCGGGTTGATAAGTACTCTCCCACCTATCTGGAGAGGGGCAGGAACATGTGTGGGAAGTCTGTAAGTAACACATTGGGAACAGGTATAGATTTCTAGTGTAAAAGGAATTACAACTAGATGCTAAATGAAATTCTTTACATGAAACACAGGACAACTGCTCACTTTTACAGATGGTATATATCACCAAGAATACATAATTTGTAGGAATATACATCAGAATGTAAAATGACACCTCAGGACAAAAGAAAGAATAAACTCTAAGAAATCAACAGGAAAAAATGGATTTATGTTAGACTGATCTCGAGTCTTTTAACTGTGCTTAAGAACTTTTGAAAAGCATCCATCTTTGACAGCACAGTCTGTCAAATTTATCTATATTCTGCTTTAATGAGTTTTCAACCACTTTTCATAAACTCTGGTTCTCAGTGAGGAAAAATAGTATGACAAACACACTACAGTTAGGTATTAATTACTAGCATATGACTATTCAATCAAACTTAGTTTACTACACAAACATAATAACAGTATTTCCCCCCAATCAGACACAATTTCATGTTTTATATTTCCAATTTAATTTAGCATCTTTTTAATCTTTCTCCAATAAATGGATTTCTTAATTCCTTTCTACTCACAGTAGAAAGGAAATTTATAAATTATACAAATTATAAATTATACAAATTATAAAGTTGTCTTATATTTTAATAGACTTTTTTTGTTTTGTTTTTTGTTTTACTTTGTAGCTCAAATGCACTAAAATTGGCTTCTATGTTTTCAGGTCCTAATAATCCTTAGTTATATTCATGGCAACTAGTAAAGTGCCAGTTGGCCTCAAAGAAAAAAACGAAGAAGAGAGGAAAGGAGAGGAGAGTGAAACATAATCCCATTTTTCAGTCAGCCCCAAGAATACATACACACACACACACACACACACACACACATAATAAGTAAGCAATGGCAAGAAAAGAAAAATGCAACAGATGCAAACCTCTGATATTTTTCTAAAATCTTCTGGAACACTTTCCATGATTAGTCGTTTCATTATCCTTACTGTCAGGAGCAGCTTCAAGGATGAATTACAATATTTTGAGGGCCTTTGGGTAATAATTTATTAAATTATTTTGCAGTAGGTAAATTTTCAAAAGCAAGTGAATAATTTTGTTCTATGTAACCAATTCACAAAAAAAATTATTAAAATCCTTCATATTCTATCAAGAATTCCACTGAAGTGACATCTACATATCTATCTTTTACAATGCCTGCATTCCAAAAGAATTGACTCGGAAAATATTCAAATGTGCTCAGATGATTATATATCCCATCTGTAATTTTAGAGGAACATCATTTTTAGATGTTTTCCTAATCCTTTGCAAGAAAGCCTCAGACCTTTTTATGCACCTATCTATGGAGCTTTTCATTTTTAAAACAGAACAGAACATTCCACAAAATAGTTTCATAAAAACACAAAAGCTTAGAGTAGAACATCTGCCATACAGCCTTTCTAGTGTATCTGTGATATTGAGAGTATCATGTCATTTTTTCTGCACAAGTTTGACCATAAATGCATACATTTTAACCAGTTATTTGGCTTCTGGCTCAGGCCAAGGATTCCCTTCCTTTTAGTCAACCATGGAATATCACAGAGGTCTCCATCCTGAAGCAAACTCTGCAAACAAGTATATTCTTGGCAGCTTGTAATAAAGGTCCTCATTTTATAGAAGTTACAGAATTTGCATTTATGAGAAAGAGATAATTCCTAAGAATACCATGCAAAAGATCTAAGATTTCTTGAAATAACTTTATTATTAAAAATAAGCTATTTTTTGATGTATGAAAAAGCATACTGGCTGGGGAGATAGCTCAGTGTACCTGCCTGGCAAGAACGAAGACCCAGATTGATCCCCAGTACCACATGCCATGCCAGTCTCAAATACCATGCTGAGCTGTCCACTAAAAACCAGTATGGTGGTGCAGGCCTGTAATCCCAGTGCTGGGGAGGCTGAGACAGGAGGATCACAATGAGTCCAAGCTGCATAGCAAGACCTGTACCAAACAAATAAATAAATATATAAATAAAATTTTTTAATTAAAAAAAGCATAGTAATCTTCTCACTGTTTAAGAAACAAAACCAGTTTAAAAGCTGGTTTTAAAAGCTAGGTAACTCTCCTTTTGCCATTTTCTTCCTCTTCCTGTGTAAGAAAACTATTTAAAGAGTGTATTTATAATTTCCAAGCATATATTATACTTTATCTTATGTTTTTGTGCTTTCAAACAGTGTATGACAGTTTTATACATCTTAAAGCTTTATAGAAATAGTATTAGACTGAGTGTGTAGCTTTCCTTTTCACCTTCAATAATAAACTTCTAAGATTTGTCTGTGTTAGTGTGAAGTTTAGTTTATTCCCTTTCAATATTTACACATTGTATAAACATACCTCATTTTATACCTACAGATAAATACCCATAGATTTTTCTCTTATATGCCATACTATTCCAAACATCGTCCTATAATTTTGCAGCATATTATGGAACTTCCTTTGGTTGGAATTTAAGGGATGATTGCTTCAATTTACAAGTTAATGTTAAAGGTGTCTGAAATGATTTGCACTTATACCAGCAGTACATTAAAGTTTTGAATGCTTTACATTTTTTCTAGCTTTGGATATTGTCATGTAAGTACTATTTAATTTCTTGGGTTACAGAGCACCTGATTGGCAAGCACAAGGTCCTGAGTCTGATTCTCAGTACCAAAAAAAAAAAAAAAAGGACTTCCTGGATAAATTGACATCATTCAGTTATTAAGACTCTATATGTATTGACAAACCCAAGTTTCTAACATTACAATATAGCTAAAAAAGAGGTTGACACTATATATCCTTTATAGAACTATAACATGTTTCAATGTATTTGTTATTCTGTTATCATCTACATATCTATCCACCTATTGATTTCTGTCTTTTTTATGAATAATTTAAAAGCAAAATTTAGACATGAAAATGTATATGCAAATATTTCAATATATATTTCCTAAAGAAAAAGAAGTCAATTTCTCCTACTAACCATAATAGCAATAAAAATAGTGTAGCATTTATTTATTTATTTATTTATTTTTTGGTGGAACCAGGGATTGAACTCATGCCCTTGTGCTTGCCAGGCAAGTGCTTATTCTACTGAGCCATCTCCCTGCCCCAAACATTTTAGTGCAGCATTTAATACTACTGTTAAATCCTTATTCAATTTGCTACCATTGTTCCTTCCAATAATATTACCCCTATTTAAAACTCCAAGTTGAGAGTAGCCATACCTTCATAATCTCATACTGTGTCTTTCATCACATTTTGGCTGGAGCCATCCACCAACATTTTTGTGTTTCTGAGATACTGAGATTTTTTACTAAAGCCAATAGACTTAAAGAATGAAATACAGTCTGAATTTGTGTGATTGTTTCCACATGACTACATTCAGGTTACACTTTCGGTAAGGACATTGTATAGGTGATATGTACTTCCTATTACATCACATATAAAAAGTAATTAACATCAATTATCCAAATACTTGGAATGCTACTGTTGAACATTGGCTTAAGGTGGTCATTGCCATATTTCTCCATTTCCCAAGAGCTCTTCCTCATTGTTATTAATAAATAATCATCTGAATAGTGATATTTTAAAATGTGTTGAACCTAGTTTCAAACAACAATTTTGTTAATGATCTTTAAAATTGTTGAGACCCTTGGTTCAATGAGGCATTAGCCATGACATCTGTAGACAATTTTATATTTTACTTTATTCTACATTTATTATCTGAAATGTATCTGTTAACTTATTCCTATCTTCACTTTCTTATTGCTATGCATTACGAATATTTTCCATGTATTATGGTAAACTCCAACATAGTCATTATTATTTTGATGGTCAAATCATTCAACATTTGTCTGCCTGGAGCCCCCTTTTACTTCCTGTGCCAAGAAACTAATACTCTGAAGAAATCCCAGATCCACTGAGTGAGATAAGGCATTGTAAAAACATAACATAGGGGCAAAGTAGACTCATAGTTGTGTGTTGCAAGGATTTGCCTTCAATTCAAATTCAACAACAGAACTTGTCACCTTCCCCCATTCCGGCATTGCATCCCCTCAAAACGGTTTTATTCCGCTGCCTTTTTCTCACAATACCAACAAAATAACTGGAGATGCATTACATTAGCATCACTAATAGAAATCACACTAAGTAAAGTTTAAAGATCTTCTTCTTGGTTTTTCCTGTCATTGATTATTGATCTTACAATATTGTCATTAAGGGATTTGGTCAGGTTATTTTGCTGAGATGTCAGTTGAAATAATAATTTTATTTCTATACCATAATGTGTACAGTCTACAACTGTTTCCTCATTATTATGGTTGATAGGTTGTGTCAACTTAAGGCCCCTAGAAGCTTAACTAAGTAACTCAGCAGTAATGCCTACTGGAATGATGACGACCAGCCTTTCACCCTCTAGGGTGTTGTTCATGTGTCAACTGGAAAAGTTTAAAGTATAACTGGCTCAGAAGGGAGCCAGGGTGCTACCTTGTATTCACCCTTAGCCTGTGTGCGAGCAGGGCATGGAGATTGTGTGGGTGCTGCACTTGCAACATAAAGGAAAAAGCTGGGCCTGCTTCCCCCCTTCTTTTTTGTCCTTATTGTGTTTGTTGTCCTCTGCCACCTTCGTCTATTGCCCCTGAGCCTCTTGTCACCCTTCTTTGGAACCACATGATTATAGACTGAAACCTTTACAAACTCTGAACTAAATAAACCTTTCCTTCCTTAA
The DNA here is from genome assembly GCA_004027165.1 of Ctenomys sociabilis. NCBI lineage: Eukaryota > Metazoa > Chordata > Mammalia > Rodentia > Ctenomyidae > Ctenomys > Ctenomys sociabilis. The sequence continues at coordinate 16,913 of PVKA01012387.1, forward strand.
TTTTGGGTGTCAGGTATTTTGTCTTAGCAACAAGAGAAAAGTAACCAAGATACTCAGATTAATTGAAATTGAATGATTTTATCTTTGTTTACTAATATAGCTGTCTTTTATTTATGATATATGTTATAAATAACACCTTCAAAATAATTTGCTATCAAAATGTGGTCTTTTGTAGACCTATTCTGTCTCTGTGTCTCTGTCTCTTTCTCTCTGTCTTTCTCTTTCTCTCTCTCTCTCTCCTTTCTCTCTTTGTCACCTTCAGCTTTATCTAATCTCCTAAATAAATTCACCATTTAGGGTATTCTAAGGTAAGGAACAGTCATGTTGCTAGGACAGAGGCAGGTTTGCAATAGTTAAATCATGCTCTGGTTTCTCTTCAGATCGCATACATCTTTTGCCTTTTACAATAGTTAAATCAAAACCCTGAAAAAAAAACCATGCAAAGATTATAAATTATGGGTGTTTCTAGACCTCTGGGTGACAGGCAGAAATCTGCAGAGAATTCAGGATTTTGTTAGGTTCTCATATTCACTATTGACAGATCTGTTTCTATCCTACTTTGTCTTTTCTTCAAATGAGGAAAACTATTCAAAGTAGAAATATAAAGGGAATATTTAAGTGGTCCAGGTATGTAAAAATAACTCCCCTAAGAAATCAAGAGAAATAAAAATTTCCAGTATAAAAATTTCAGAAGACTTCTTTTTAAACAACAATTCAAAACATATTAAATTAATACTGAGATTTATCTTCTAGATACTGAATCTGTTACATCATGTAGAGAGCAAAACTAGTCCTGACTTTTATGAATATACATGAATTTAACTTTATTGGAGTCGTTTCTTTAGACAGGTTTGAGTTCCTGCCTAATGTTCTTTCATTTCAACCTACAGGACTCCCTTTCCCCTAAGACAGACTCAGTAGGATGAAAATATATCCCTCAGTGCTTATAACTGGGAATGTCTGAATTTTTCTATGTGTTTTTAAGAACAGTTTTGTTGGATACAGAATTCTTAGTGGGGGTTGTTTGCTCTGCTTTCCTTTTTCATTTCACACAGCACATATCAATCCATTTTCTTCTTTCAATCAAAATTTTGGGGAAAATTATGATGCTGTGTCTTCAGTTAGCTTCTCAGGAATTACTATGCCTTCTTGTGTTTTATGAACAGAGCAGTGCATTATTCTAATGTCCATGAACTTGTAGCATCTCTTTGAGATCATTAATAATTTAAAGAAAAAGAATCAGATATGTTGAGTACAGACATCATGAGATCTTCAAAATCAAAAGATATATAGATTCTCAAACCAAAAACTGAAAGGAATTTGCAGTATCCCATGGGTTTTAGTTTCAAAATGTCCACTGCCCACAATGAACAAGAAACCTTATCTCCCTTTTTCATTAAAGAGTAAGCAAACAGTCATGGAGACCAGGAAATGAGATGATGATTATGTCTATGGGAGGCTGTGCCTGGGCCAGGTTATGCTCTGACTTCACAGGGGCCATTATGAGATCACTTAAATCATGAGCTACATCAGGCTATGGGCACAGTGGAAATTTGTCCTGGAGACTGCTTGTTGGTGACCTGGGATCCATAAACTGTTTGTTTGTGTCTTGAAGCTAAGTTTGGTGTTTGGGGGATTCTGCTCTTTTGGGAATTCTGGTGTTTGGGGATTCTGGAGCTACTTCATGAGCCCAGTTTTGGCAGTGAGCACAACAAGGAGGCATTATGAGTGGACTTCACAGCTAGCTTCCATGGAGAGAACTTCCTGGATAAATACTGAGTAAAGGGCACCATTGGCCAGAGTGACTTTGATTAAGTCCTATTGGCCAAATATTTTGGCTATAAGACACCAGTGGCTGTTAAGCTGCTGCAAAAAGAGACCCACCCCTATTACATCTGAGGTAGAGATCGTAAAGTATCTACAGCACCCCAATATCATACAATCATTATAGATCATTAAAGCTCAGGATGGATGTGTATCTTGTCCTACAGAGCATGTGACTAGGGAAGACCTGAGGCAAAACTTTTGGAAAGCCACCAATGGACTGGAGATTATTTGTGCAGATCATAAGCACTATGTAACACAGAGCCGGGGTGTGGGTTTCATGGTGATCTCAGCCCAGGATCACCTTGTTGAATTCCAAAATCAAGTTAAGATCAGCAATTTGGGCTTGGAGAAGAGGTTCATTCCAAGACAGAATGTGACCATAGGCAGCAAACAGTATAGTTTTCTACCTCCAAAACATCCTTTAACAAAACATCTCAGTATCATCTTACATAGATTGGTTGTAGGGTATGCCTATTCTGTGGAGAAAGATGCATTCGGTACAGTGAATCCTGCCTGTCAGTTATTCGTTTTCCCTCTCAGTCTCCCCAGACCTCCTAATCCACATTGGAAATCCTACCCACAACCCCAGAGTGTGGCTGATAATGAAAGCGATCTTGTGGCACCTGTGCCTGATTGGGCTCACCTTCTCCTGGTCTACATCCTGCACTATTCATCAAGCACAGGAACACTGCAGTCCTGTTAATCACAACCCATTGAAGAGTGTTATAGCCCTGAGGATCAGGAAATATGATCATCAAATGGCCATGTTCTGGCTGCTAGAGTGCCAGGCATGCCAGGGAGTAAACTTCAAATTCTACTAAAGCACAGTTCCCTTGTTAAAATGCAGTGACTCTACCATCTTATCCCTCTTCATGATAGGAAAGCAGTGAAAAGAACTGTAACTAGCCTGCAGGTGCCATGTTACTGCTGCCTGCCAGCCTAAAAGAAATTCAGGGGGCACAAAAACCAGGTGGTACCATTGGAAGTAAAGCACAGCAGATTCCCAGACAGAACTCAAGAAGGAGAGGAGGTGCAGTGTGTTTTGTCTGTTATCTATGTAATCATAATTGTAGGGTAACAAAGGAAGAGGAGGGAAGAGAAAATTGTTAGCTGAAGATACTATTTTCAGATGGAATCTACTGCAGAGAAGGGTGGTGGTGACTGTAGCCAAATAGCATGTGTGGTGTGCTTCAAACTAAGCATTCACTTCACATGTCTCCTTGTATTTTAAGTGGATATCTATGAGAACCGCACCCAGTTCTCCATGGATATGGACTTCTTGTAACAAGTATAACTTAATTGACTGTAACACAGAGCAAGACAAGACACCTAGGCTTGAGTGTGCCCACCTCCATCCAGAACAGAAAAGACATGCTAAGGGCCACAGGCTTCTCTATAAGGGATTCTAGTCATAAGGGCACACAGAGCCACGTGGAGTCAGAACACGTGACTGGGGTGTTTCACTCTGTTCCATACTAGGTCCCTCTACCTGCTCCAGAGTCAGAAGCCCTGGCCCTGGGGAGACCTAACTGCAGAGCACTTATTTCCTAGCTCATTCACACAGGTGTTGCTGACTCTAGCTTCTTGCTTACTGGTATCTAGAGACTTCAGCTCTTCAACATGTAGGTCTTCCCATGGGCTTCTTTTTTTCTTTGGAAGCAGTTACTTTATTAACTGAGCAAATCATAAAAACACCAAGGTAGACACCTTAGTTCATCCTAATAAGCCTGTTGAGCTGGTCTTCCCTATTTCTAGCATCTTCCTTTTCCACATAATGGGTGGTCTTTTTCTTCATTCCACCTTGTGGAGATGATAACTCGAATGGACACAGGAAGTTATTTGCTTCCTTGAAGCGTTTTCCAGCAGTATAGATCTCATGAATTGATCCTCCACGCAGATGATGCCATATTTACCAAGAGATCCAGCAGTCAGTGAATTATCTGTCAAGCCAATTCGCTCTGCATTGATTTTGCCATACTCACGCTTGTATATTAGTTCATTCACTGACTTCAGATTTGGGTGCCCCCATGCAATATATGACTGCACAATTCTCAGCATGTTAATTGAAGCCTTGCTGAATATTTGGTAAAGGTGAAGAAGCTGCAACACCTTGTGGACTTTTGGGCTCACACCATTGATACCCCTGATCCAGATGACAAATGCTAGTTTGGGCTCCGCAGGGACACAGAAGTTGCCAGCTTTTCTTGCCATCCAGTTGTTCAGATCTCAGTTCTGTACATCTGTCTGTACCCCTTATGACAGTGCCTGGCTTTTTCATAGATGAGCTTCCTCCTCGCCTTGTGAAGAGTGTTCTGGTCAAACTTCTTTCTCAGGCACTTCAACTTCAACTCTGTGAAATGTCTTCACTTTTTCTTAAGGGTTTCTGTCACAACAAGAACCTTCTTTTCTTCTCTCTACACCTTCCATGGTTTCAGCCAGAAAAGAGCTAAAAGGGCTTCCTGATAAGTGCTTTCCTAACATATTAACTCCCTTCTCCGAGAGAAAGAGGGAGGGAGAGAATGAGCATAACCATAACTTGAGCTCTTATCTTCTCTGACCTGATCTTAGAAGTGCTATGTCATCTGCTCTTCTGTAAACTACTGGCCACACAGACTGACCCTGGCAAAATGTTGAAGGAACTACACTTGACATGATTACCAATATTGATTACCAAACATAGGGGCCACCTGGGAGGTTGCTTGCTACCAACAGTGTCTGTGACATATTCATTCTGCCTGTCTACCTACTGTTATGTGTCTACAGGAGCAATCCTTAAAGGGCTCCAGTGCATCACTACAGAAGTCTAGATGTACTTTATTAAAAGAGAATGAGAAAAGGTAAACAATTCAGTCACACATCACCTATGTCACAAAACCAGTTATTCCCCAGTGCATCAGTCATTAGAGCAAACAGTCCTTCCACACTGCCTGCTTCATGTGAACTGGGTACTGGCTCTAACCTGCCTGTGCAGGTTATCTCCCATGCAGCCTACGTACCTCCCACCACCTCCATCCCATACTTTTGATCCCATTACATGAATTTTAAGGCCTTTGTGTGCCTAACATTACTCTAACAATTGAAATCCATTTGTTCTATCCCATCTCTGTCTGAAGCCTTGCTTTTGAAATGTGTTAACTTTAGCCTCTACAGGTGATTCGCAATACATTTCATAAACATTCCATGTGCATTTGAAATCAGAAAGTTTTCACCATGCGCGTAGTCTTTCTAAGCTCATTAAAACAACATTGTGCTATTCAGATTTCTTTAGTGAGTTGTGTGTGTGTCTGTGTGTGTGAGAGACAGAGACAGAGAGGCAGAGAGAGAGAGAGAGAGAGAGAGAGAGAGAGAACTTATAAATTACTTAAATATATTAAAGTCTCCAGTATAAGGGCCAATGTCAAGCTTTTCTTTGTGGGTCTATGTATATCATTAGATGTGTTGTATACAAGCTTTGTTTTCCAGGCAAGCGAATCTCTCACCATTATACAGGAGCCATATTTGCCAAAAAAAAAAAAAAAAAAAAAAAAAAAAAAAAAAAAAAAAAAAAAAAAAAAAAAAAAAAAAAAAAAAAAAAAAAAAAAAAAAAAAAAAAAAAAAAAAAAAAAAAAAAAAAAAAAAAAAAAAAAAAAAAAAAAAAAAAAAAAAAAGAGGAGAAAAAGGAAAGGAGAGAAAGAGACAGAGAAAAAATAGGAAGGGTTAGAGGAAACCAGTTACAACAGTTTTATATGTAAGTTCTTTTGTTTCTTGCAAAAAGATATAATTAGCTTCACCAGTATCTGCAGCCTTGAGAGGTGCTACAAGATCCATGCCCAGTAGGTTTCTAGATAGAGATCTGCCTGGCATCACAGCACATTGGGGTCCCCACTTCACATGGAGATTTCTATTAGAAATACCACCTAGGCAGACCTTTTTAAAAAAATTACTATTAGTAATACATGTTTGCAGTACATGATGATTGCATTCATTGCGGGGCACTGGTACATGTACAGAACACATCTCAATTCTTTTTCTCCCCTTCCCCTCCTTTCCATTTGAAAAGACTTTTTTTATGAAGCATCAGATTCAGTTATTCATCTTGTAAGTTCTTATCAAGTTAATTATCATAAACACAGATCAACAGCCAGACTAACAGGCAAAAGAATATATAAAACATGTAAGGCAATTATACTAAATCAAGGTATACATTTAGATAAACATATGTGTAAATGCCTTGCTAGATTACAATAATGTTTTTCTCTTAAAAAAAAAAAAAAACTAAACATTAACACTAAGGAAAGATTCAAACAGTAGAATGCAATAGAATTAAAAGCTAAAGCAAAAGGAAATTTATCCTTTCTTTTTGCAAATCAGCTCAAGGCTACATCTGATAAATTTAACAATTGAAGTGTAAAATTAATAGTTAGATAATATCTAGCACATGGTAAATGGTTTGGATGGCTCTTAAAATCCTTAAAAATTAGAAACTTATATCACATAAATCTTAGGAAATACAGCTACATATTTCTACCTGTGGGGTATCTATAGATATTGTAAACTGGAGAGCCACTGGAAGAATCAAAGTCCTATTTTGGGTAAAAGACATGTAAAGATAACTTTGCCAAATCTGTCAAAGATGCCAAGATGAGGAAGCTCTCAGTGCTTCAGGATAACCTATCCTTTCCATATTATTACGGAATGATTAATGATATGGTTGCCATGATAACCACTATTGTGGTTTAAATATGAAGGATCCCCACAAGCCCCCACCAGACCCATGTTTTGTGAGCTGAATCCCCAGTGCCTCCCCTTGGTAGGAGGCGGAGCCTACAAAGGGGCTGGGACGCTCCGGTGCTGATCCTTCAGTGAGTTCATTAGTTGGATGGACTGGGAGAGAGTGTGGCTTTGTGGAAAATGGATTCTTCAGGGTTCACCTCCTCTCTACTTTCTCACTGCTGTGAAGTTAGGTTTGCTCCTCTGTGCCCTGCAGCCATGACGCTGGGCCTTGGCGCCAGCCAACCACAGATTGAGACATCTGAGAGCAGGAGTCAATATAAACCTCTCGATATTTGTTTCTATGCGTACTAAGAGCTTCATATTATTTTGTTAAGTGAAATCCTGTATCACTTGTAATTTTTGTTTTAATACTATTTTGTTTTCACTTTAAAAAATAAAAAATAAATTTAAAAAACCTCTCCTCTCATATGCGTGTGTCAGTAACTGAAAAAAACAAAAAACTAAAAAATTCACTGTTACGCACACAGCTCTGCTCCTACAAGGAACAGCACAACCATCTGAACAAAATTTTAAGGATATTTGAAAAACAAAAAGGCAGGCAAATTGCCTTGCAATTAAAGCATAAAAAGAGAGAGTGGGTGAGAATGAGGGTGTGTGAGAGAGAATTGCATCCTAAAATAAAAATAACTAGTTATGCCAGATTGTAAGAAGGACTGAAAAAGATGAGCTTTGTAAACATTCAGCTCTCAAAAGCTTGTGGTCAAATGGATTTTGTTTGTTTTGTTTACTAGAGTAATAGAAATTTCTAAAAATCATTGATTTCTTTCCCTAATCACATTCTGTAACTTCTGTTTTAAGATCCTTATATTGAATATTTCTTTCTCCAATGTGATACAATTACTTATAAATTAATAAAGAAGAATTGCATTCTAAATGGAACTTACAAGTAAAATATATTTTCTAGAAATTATTTTTAAAAATTTTCGACAACCACTAGGAAAATAACAAGGTAGAAAGTATTAGTTATTGAATTTGTGAAATAATTCACAAATTCTTAAAAAAATAAGATAAGTAAACAGCTACACTCTCTTAATTCACTGATTAGAGACATGTGCTATAATAGTGTCTGTAAGTCTAATACCATGTATGCACCTTGTACGATACGAAAAGTTTGCAATGTATTAATTATCAAATCTGTCCCGTTAATTTGATTTGAAACTGTCTCATTGCTATTCCTTCTTCAATAAAAATAAATAAATAAAATTTTCTAAGATTTTACCCATATCTAGAGTACAACTTATCTAAACTATTAGACAGTTCCACTATTTATCAAGAAACTATTAAATCAAGAAAGTACTAGAGGAGCCAAGGAGGTAGTTCAGTGGAGGAAGTGCTAGCCTGGCTGAGTTCAATCCCTATTTAAAAAAAAAGAAAAGAAATTACTAGAAATAGAGATGGTCACATTATCTCTATTGAAGAAAAAATATATTTAATTACCTAGAGAGTTTAATTGTAGGTGGGGTCAATTATTCCTTGATAATCATTGTACTCAACTGAATAATGTTTGCATCCTGGAGCTTCAAGCTGTGATCCTATTTGTAAATAGAGAAGGGTTTAGAATTGTTTAGCTAAGAAAAGTTGATATTAAAGTAGTGTAGGCCTTACAGCTATTGACTAACTTCTTATCAAATTATAAAATATCGTTAAGAGATTATTAATCCAAAGGTTGGTTCAAATAGGAGATACAAACGAATAATAGAAATGATTTTTAGTGGTTAATGCTAGAAACTGACATAACTAATCTAAAGCTATAAGTGAGAATGACAATGCCCTGCTATAACATGGAACTTAAAACCATAATTGTTTTTGAAGAAATAAATCAGTTCCTTAAAACATGTTTTCACTAAGACAAGATAATGCTACCTTGAAAATCACTTTAAATAACAAACATTTTCTACTTGGTTTAAAGTAGTGAGGTAAGCTTTGAAGCAGTAAGTAAACTCTCCAGAAAATGTTATAAAGGTGTCCCTGTAATTATCTATAGGCTACTTAAGCCATCACGTGGTTGCCAGGTACTCTGAGTTTTACTACCCTTCCCTGAAACTCCTGTGCTACCAGCATATTTGACTGTTACAGAGCAAATTGAGACTTGATGTAAGATGGGAAATTAGGCATATTCCTAACTCCAAATTATAAATTCTAATTTTAAAATTCCCTCTGTCATTGCTATTCCTCTTTGCATCTAGGGAAAAAAATCACAGAACCTTTAAACTAGGGTTTAGCAGCGCTTTTAAAGAAGCTGAGTGGCAGTGTCTCCAATTCCTGGTAGCAGGAGATCACCAGGGGGCCTTGATTGACTTGGGCTTGTTTGAAGGTGTCAAAGCTGTCCCACGTGTCTAGAAGAAAATGTCTGACACTGGTCAAAGTTAGTCAATATTGAAATTTTCCCTTTTATTCTCAGTAATGTTCTATAGAGGAACTAAGGACCCTTTACGGGCTAATGTTTTCTTTTACGATTTATCATATATAAAAACTATGACTAAGATAGAATTTATAAAAAGATAAATAATAGCTGAACAAAAAAATGATGTACAAGTCATAAAAGGGAAATATCACAGTCAAAATTAAAACTTACTAAAAAATATCCGAGTCATTAAAGAGGAAAATACTAAGGTCATGTAGAAAACCCCGGACAATTGTTTTTGGAAAAATCTCACTGGAAAATATTTTCAATAAACTGAAGTTTAAAAAGGTAGCAGAGAGTCCTTACTTCAGCCCACTTGGCAAAACGCAGTTCCTTCCTTCTGAAAACAGCTGCAATACAGAACTGGATCCAAACAGACATATTGATCAATCTATTCCAGAGCTGATGCTTTGGGAAGGTTCCCTGAATGTCACCTTTGTGAATCACAATGAGGAACTTAATATGCAGCAGTTCATTGGGATTTATTTTATAAAAATAATTTTGAAGATGAGTAAAAATAACTGTTCCAATCTGAAAAATAAATGCTTGCAGCCAAAGCATGGCAACATGATGTTTCTTTTAAAAAATCCATCTTGAGTATGTAATTTTCTACCCAAAATATGACAGATGGCTTCACTTAAATAAATGACTGAACCATGAAAGATAATAGTGGGGATACTATTTCTCCCATTGCAGCTACACAGTCCTGTGTCCACACACATCAAAGTACTTCATTTTTGGAAGACATGACAATGAATTGACTATTTGTCATTATGTTTCTAAGATACACACAATATTGCTGAAGATTTTATATGGATGCATAAAACCATTAAGATGAAGGCTTATGGCAGTCACAGATGGAGACATTTCTAGGTCACCCTCAAATTTCTACTGCTGAATCATACTATGTTCTAGATGCAGCTGTGGGAAATAAGGTGCACATGGAGAAAAAGAGAAATTTAGAGTTCTCTGTTTTTCTTTTTTTCTTCAAGTTTGGTTTCTTATCAGCTTGTGAGTAGCTGCTGGAAAGTAACAGAGATTTTGCTGCCAGGTTTGAACTGCAGGGGTGGAATTAGCAGTAGTAAAACCAAAAAGATTGAGCAAATAAAAGATAATACAGATTGTCTCCTGTTGTGTCTGTTTTCAAATTACTGTGTTTAAATGAACTCTTCTTTTAGCCAACTGTCTTTAGTCTTTTTCTTTCTGGCCCCAGTGATCTTTCATGGATTCTCTATTTCCTTTGTGTCTCAAAGCACTGTCCACTTTGATCTTTCCCTCAAAGATTATTGTGTGAATAAATATACCATGGATTTTTTTCTGTATTTTAGGGAAGGGTCTACAGGGTGTTCAGGGTCTCACTACTAGATTGGACTCATAGTGATTCTCTTGTTTACAGTCTCCCGAGTGTTGGGATTACAGATGTGTGCCACCACACCCAGTTTTAGTTGCCATCTCAGTGAGCCCCGGGGGTCAGGCCAGCATAGCAGGCCTCGGGATTGAACCCTCAGTCCCTGCTCCTGCTTGCAGGTACTTTAATCCACTGAGCTATTTGGTTTGCCCTGTAAGATGAATGTTTGGATAAGCAACTTGATCAAGATTTGTGAACTATTTGGGAAATGCTATATAATTGTACATTATCTCCTGATTTATAGCAGCTTTTAAAATAAAAACTATTCATGAAAAGATTAAAGGGAAAACTGTAAGTAGTGCATTTCTTCTATATAAAGGTACATTAATACAGTATTATAATACTAGTTGTTCATATAAACTGCTGTGTGAATTTCATATGAGTGAAATCACTTTTTGAGAGTAATATGAGCCCCTAAATTTCTTCAGTAACTGCCTGAGAATGAAGAGAAAACCAAAGATTTGCAAATTCAAACTATGTACTTGCAAAAACCTGAGCATTCTGAGCAACTAAAAATGACAATTTCATTTGATTCTACCTTATAGGCATCTATGAGAGAATAAGCAAAACACATGTCAAAACCACTTCTCCACTTGGGTTGGTAGGTGCTGTTTCCTACTGTAATTCAACTTGCCCTTTAACTGGGTGGTCAATAAAAAGCTGCATCAATCATCAGATATTGCAGTTGAATAATTACACTAACTTTGAGGCCGCTTTAGCAAGAAATTTTGTTTCTGAGAGTATCTCCTGGCTCATTTCATATTTCTGTGTATAAAACACATGAGACAGAAATAATGCTGACAGCCCTTACCTTATAATGCTTGATAATAATTTATCATTTTCATCTAGTTTTAACTACATTACAGCCATTCTGGCCCCACCCCCAGTGCACACTGAGAAGGCAACTGAGACTGGGTGTGGTGTGCACACCTATAATCCCAGCTCTTGGGAGGCTTTAAACAAGTGGATCACTATGAATCCATCTAGTAGTGAGTCTCTGAACATCCTGTAGGTCCTTCCCAAAAATGTAAAAAATGAAGTAAAATAAAAAAATAAACTGCATTACAGATATACATGAAATCTTTACATCCTTTTCCCTTTTGCTTTCTTTACCTTTACCTATTAACCATGAACTGGTTAATGGTTTTTCAACCATCATCTTATAATTTTACATATGTGCACAATATTATTTTCTATATTGTAATATTACACACAAACTATATCCTAGGTGCCTCTTTATGACTCACTGATTATTTTAAGACATTTCACAAAGGATAACACCTTCCCTGTCACCTGTCAGCTCTCAGTGTCTCACTAGGGAACCAGGCCCTTCCACAACATGACTGGTGTGATTTCTGATCTGCATCTGTACTCCCCTTGCCCTCTATGCCCCTTGTTCACTCAGTTTCAGCAATGCCAGCTATTTTTCCTTACTCCCCTAGAATGATTTCTTAAGACTAAATTTTGTTCCGTAAAATATACAGCATGATGTTATGGGATACATATAGATAGCAAAATGGTTACTATAGTGAAGTAAATTAACATATCCATCATCTCTCATAGTTAGCTTTCTTTTTTTTTTTCTTTTTTTGTGACAGCAGCCAGAATCTACCTGAGATGCCTTGTACATATATCATAGTACACTACAATGACGATATCATGCTTTGACTCAATTGCCTTTTTTTCTGATTAGAATACCGCCTCCTCATGAGGACATATGCCCCCAAATGGATGGGACATTTTGTGGATTACTATTGTGTCTGTGTCCGTAACACTTAACCATACATGAAAGACTACTCATGACACAGGAATGGAACCAGAGTTGTATACTATGAAACATCATGACTCTTTTAAAGTCTCAGGTAAACATTCACTTTATTATCATAATGACAGCTTTTTGTTGTTGTTGTTGTTGTTGTAGGGGCTCTCTATGTAGCTCAGATTTGTGGTGATCCTTCTGCTTTCAGCCTTCCCCTGGCTGGGCTTATAGGTGTGTGCCACTATGCCTGGACTCTATCCTCTGCCTCAGCCTGCCCTAGGGGGGAGGCTGGGGTGGCAGGTGGGGCCTGGGATTGAGCCTCGGTCCCTGTGCTTGTCTAAGCTTGCCTAAGCAGGCATTTTAGTCCACTGAGCTATCTCACAGCCCAACAGCTTGTATTTTTAGCACCATTTATTAAGCAAATGGTTTTTATTACTACTCTGTTTACTTATTTATATATATTTATAATTTATTTGTTTTTCACTGATTGATTTTTAAAACTTATTCTTGTAAAACATTTAGACTGTTTTAGTAGTTTTGACATATTTGAATGGCTAATCAGACAGCTCTAATTAATTTTCAAAATCAGTTTGTGTTCTTTTTATCTCTTTACAAGGATTTTTTAAAATTATCATTATTCTGTATTCAGGAAACAACTGTAGAAGAATTGACATATCAAAGATATTGAGTAATTCCACAGAGAAACAGGGTATATTATATCTTATATTTAAGTCATTTAGGTCTTTTTCTAACTTTGGAACTTTCTTCTTCATGCTGACTGCATTAGGTTTCTGAGGCCACAGTAACACATTGTCACACACTCTGTGGCTTAAAATAACAGCAATTTCTTCTCTCTCAGTTCAGGGTGGAGGGCAGGTGTCCAAAGTTAAAGTGTTTGGAGGCACTTCTTACCTCTCAAGTTTCTACGGGAGAGCCGTTGATTTCCAGGACTCAGCTTTTGGTTGCTTAGCACTTCCATGATTTTCAGAGTCTTTCTGAATAAAATAACACCCAGGCATTCTAAAGATTTTACACAGATATCTTGGGAGGGCACTTTTTCACTTGCTTTGGAACTAATTATACATTTTTATTCAATTTTCTTCCTATTCTAGATTTTTTTTTAGTTTTAGTGTATATGATCTATTGTTTATATTCTTGTTCTAAAGAAACAGTATTGTACTTATTTTGTAAATTTGCTAAACTTTCACACTATGTCTAATATGAATCTTCTACAGACATTTTGTACATCAATTATATATATGTATATTTTCAGAGATTTTTAACCTCTTAGTACTTTTACCCTAGCACATTAAATAGGGCCTCAATGTTAAATTTAAATAGTAATAGATATATTCAACTTTTTCCTGATGGAATTCTGAAGACAAAAACTGAAGCTAACAGCATTTATGCTATATGCAGGATTATTGTGTGTGTTACATGTACATGTGCACACGTGTATGCCATGTTTTATATGTTTGCAAATCTTCAGTTTAATCTGATAATTTTGATCTAATATAGCTTTAATATAGTCTCATTTTCCCCTTTCTGCTTTTCTGCTATTATATTAATAATTTCTTTCTTTTTTTTGGCATAACCGGGGATTGAACTCAGGCCCTTGTACTTACCAGGGAAGTGCTTATTCCACTGAGCCATCTCCCTGCCCCTAACTTCTAAATATATCCTAAACCTAAGAATATAATGTTATCATTACTTTTTGAACAAACTTATAGTTTTTAAAGAAAGAAAAATTAGAGACTATAAATGCATAAATCCTTTGTATTTCTAGTGTGCTTCATTTCTTACTGTCTGATACCATGCCCTTCTATCCTCAAAGTCCCCAATGTTCCTTACAGGACAGGTAGGTGTCGTATATTGTGTTCCCTATATATGACGAGCCAGGTTCCTTCTGCTATAATTCAGATGTTCTTTTATCATTGGATAGCATGGGCTTCATTATTTTCTAGATGTAACTCTTTCTGCTTATCACATTAGTGTTCTCTGAGTTATCTAGGTCTCCTGGGCCTTATTTCTTTAGTCATGAACACATGCAGACATGCGCATACACATATTCTTCCTTTTCTCTTCCTGGTCTATGATTGCATGCTAATTATAGGATTGTTCCACATGTCTCTGAAGTCCTGTAAATTTTACTTCAATTTGTTTCGCATTAACTTTTAAAATTATTTCTATTTTCCCTTTATATCTACTGATTTTCCAGCAATATCAAATCAGCTATTAGACAATTCTGCACAATGTTTTACATTGATATTTTTTATTTTAAATTTTGCACTTGCAGTTTCAGAAGCAATTGCAATGATCATATACAGTGGTCTCTTGCACTGTTTGCCCAGCTTCTACTAGTGGTTTTTTATCTTACACAGTACAATGTCAAAACTAGGAAATTGGAGGGCCATCCAGATAGCTCAGCAGAGTAAAGTGCCTGCTTCAGCAAATGCAGGAGCTGGGGGTTTGATCTCTGGCTGCTGTGGCAGCCCTGCCCCCCGATGTGTGCTGAGAAGGCCATTGAGACTGGGCATGGCGGTGCACACCTGTAATCCCAATGCTTAGGAGGCTGAAAAACAGAAAAATCACTCCTAGTTCAATCTGTATAGTGTGACCCTGTAGACTCTGTACTAAATACATTAAAAAAAAAAAACTAGGAAATTAACACTGACATGTAGTATTTACATGATTCTATGTCGTTTTATCACATATATAGTTTTGTGTGAGCACTTCAATTAAGAAGCAAAACTACCCCATCTCTGCAAAGATCTATTTTTCTCTCTTCCATTCTTGCCTTTTCTTTATATCCCCTTTCTCCTTATCATAACTTAATCTGTTTCTTATAGCTGTAGTATATTCTGCCTTTAATTTATACTACTGTAACAGAACTTTGATCCTTATAAAATCTCCTGAAATTAAAAAAAAGAAAGAAAAGAAAAGGAAACATGCTGGTCACTGTAGCTACAGACTGGAGAAATGTCAGCTATCTCCCTACAAATGATTAGGGTATACACTGAGACTCACCACTTCTACACAATATGATCATTGTTCCTGTTTTCTAGCATTACATTTTGCTTCTTTCTTCATAGCTTCTATCATCTATTCAATATATATTAACTAGGGAAACTTAATCAATTGAGTGTGTTTTTCTTCAACTCCTCAAATATATTCAAAATAACAATTTTGAAATATGTGTCTAAATCTAAACTCTAAGCCTGCTCAAAATTCATTTATATTAACTGCTTTTCTTCCAAAGTATTATACTTTTACTTTATATGCATGTTACATAATTTCTGGATCCATACTAGTTGTATTTTACACTTTAATAATATTGAATTCAAATAACCTTTTCTAAATATTGGTTTTCATGAAACTTGCCTAGATTGAAGATTTTTCATCTACCTCTCATACAGCATTTGTCTTCTGATATCTGTCCTCAGTTATCTGAACCTAACAGTCATTTTCCACCGATAGTTTACTGTGTCTTCACAGCTTATGGTCAGTCAGTGATTTGGGCAGAAGTTGTGCTCAAACTTCTTGAATCAGTCAACATTCCCTCCATTCCTGGTCTAGAACAGAAAGCTTACTCACAATGGACTTTCTCTAGTCTCTTTTGGCTTCTATTTTATTGCAGGATTTTTGGTTTTCCCAATTTAATGTAGTTTCCTGTGTAAGCCAGGAATGCAAGTTTACTCATTTATGAGTCTCTCATCTCCAGATTTTGTCTACTAAACTTCTGTCTGTCTTGCCAATCAAACTCAACTATGCTTACGAAATTAGACCAACAATGCTTGAAATTTCATCTCTTTACCTCCTAGTTAGTTGCTACTGTTAGAGGATTTTCCCTGCATCTCAAATTAAAGCTTCCCTCTGTGGGAGTAAAGCTTCTTACTAGTTTTATTTCCAGACACATATTGGTAAAATTATTGTTCTCGCAAACTGAGCATGAATTGGGAGATGTCAAGAGATCCATAGTCTCTGTGTCCTTACACAGAGATATAGTTGTTTTTCAAAAGTAAGTTGTCATTTTTTATCCACATTTGGTCAATCTCTGAAGCCCTGAAGTGGTTATTTTTGACAAGTTTATTAATGTTATTTTTTGGAAAAATCAATTTCTTGATATATTCATAAATCATATTTAGGAACCATAGTGCATAGTATAATTTTAAATTATTCCTGATGCTGTATTTCAAAAACTTAATTTTATATGTGTGTATTTCTGTGTGTGTGTGTGTGTGTGTGTGTGTGTGTGTGTGTGTGTGTGTGTGTGAATAATAATACATGTTGCCGGGAGACAGTCCTGAGGTCTATCCCTGGTACAAATAATAATAATAATAATAACATGTTACTATCAATATTTACTAGTACTACATACTATGTATTTTATATTTTACGTAAAATATATTTAACGTATTGTAATAATAAAAATAGCATGCTGCCTTTCAAATACAATGCCAAATAGACATACATCTAGAGCTAGCGTTTTAATGTGGTGTTTCAGGGAGGTAGACTGCTACAACCTGAGCAGCTTGCAGGGTCCTTAGTGGGAGCCACAGGAGATGAAGAAAAACTAGACACATACTGAAGAGAAAGCGGGGGCCTGGTGGAACCTGATCTATCTGATGGAGAGGGGATGACAAACTGTGTTTATTTAGACACAGTATAAAAGGGGAGAGTGCACAAGGGAGTCAAAAGTGCAAGGTGTTAGTGTTTTTCTTAAAATATTGAAAATGAAACATTCTCAGAAAGATGTGTACTATAGTTAGCAGGGAGAAACACCAAAGCCAGACACCTGCTCTGCAGGACTGCCTGTGCTCTAGTCCCAACAACTTGTTTACATGGCTTGCCTCTGGCTTAGCCAGGCCTCAGCTGCTTTTTACAGCATGTGAGAAATCTATCAATAGCCAAAATTCTTACCTGTGTCAGCAACTTGATTACTACAATGTAAGTACAATCAAAGAAACTTGTGTAGGAAAAAGTTAGCAACATATTATTTTAATTTACTTGCATATTGGTAATAACAGTGCTCATCTTTTTTTCCTACTTCTTCTATACTTGCCATCAAGATAAATAAAAGTAAGTCTTCATGAAAAATATATAGCACTGAACCAGGAGAAAAGAAAAGTAGTGCACAAAGCGATTTCAGCCAGTTTATCTTCATGTTTGGCAATGCTAAACATGAACTGCTAAGCATGAACATAAGCTGGAAAGACATTCCATTGTACTCCTGACATAGACTGATAGAACCATAATGTGCACTATGTATGATCAGAAATGTAAAGTACAGCCTGGCATGGTGGAGCATGCCTGTAATCCCAGCACTTGGGAGGCTGAGGCAGGAAGATTATTGTGAGTTCGAGACCAGCCTGAGCTACAAACTGAGTTTAAGGCCAGCCTGAGCTGCATAGTGAGACCCTGTCTCAAAAAGACAAAAAAAAAGTAAAGTGTGAAACCAGCTGTCTACTTTGATGGAAGTTAGCCTATTGGAAGTATTGAAAATATGGGACAGAAGACCACAACATTAATTTTATATAATCTGGCATTACTTTACATATCAAATATAATCTTTTGGCTAATCATTCAGCCATATTCATAGTTAGAGGGATGTAAAGAAATAACATTTTGAAGTAATTCCAAATTCACTATAGGAGCATAAAAATAGAGACTTCAGTATGTATTCTTGTTTTCTTGAACTTTCTTATCTATTTTGTGAAAGGTCTTGATATATCAAGGTCATTGGTTGTATGAATGTCAAACAATTACATAGAAATTTTACACTTAACACTAAATGCAAACACTTGTATAATTACACACTACTAGAACATGAAATCATCCAAGAGGAAGGAGAATAAAAAATCATGTATCTTCATTCCAGGAAGGATTTTAATAAATAAAATATTGAGCCAAATGTTTATGTTTATATGGTCCATTGTCATATAAAGTTCCTTATTTCAGTGTGATGTCATTCTTTCAGGATTTTTCTCAAGTATTTATTGCAATGACAAAAAAATTAGGAGATATGTCTTTAGACTTTCCAATAATACAGCACAGGTAATGCTTTATCCATCACTAGTTCATAGAAATAGTGTTATGTATATAAAATATGACAGAACAAAATGATGATCTGCCAATGTTCAGTCCCTTAATCTAGCCTTGGACCTGAACTACCACAAAATTTATTCACTGTACCCCTGTTGTCTCATTTCTATAAATCCAAAACTATGTTAATTTACACTGGATTTGCACACCTTTTCCAAATGATTAAAAGTTGATTATAACTATGTAAACATTTCTCCGATATTGCATCATAATCATCATAATCAAAGGCATATCAAACATTTCCAAAATGTCTTAGCTCAGCATTTTATTGATTAAAATCCTTTTTTGTTGCCTTTTAATTGTTGTGATTCTAACAAGAAATCTGAGGGAGTTTCATGAGACTTGGTGAGCTGCACACTACCCACCATCCCATGCACACTATTGCAGTAGTAAGGGTGAGACCTGGGAGGCTGTGAAAAACTTGGTGAGGCACATTCCATGTCCTCACCTTTTCAGGCGCAATGCTGAGCCCTGATGAATGTAGCTTCAGAAATGTCAAAAGGAAAGAGCAAAATGCAAACTCGGACCTCTAGTCCATCCAGACTAAATCCAAGAGACATTAACATAGAAGTAATTGGAAGTCACACACCTAAAATTTCTGAAATGATAGCAACTAAAGAAAGAAGTCCATGAGACTACAGAAGATATAAGATCAGAAATAATCTCTCAGACTATAAAGACATGACAATAATAATGAAAGAATTACTCAGCACGTCTAAAAAAGACATAGATCTTTTTAAAAGAGAGGAGCATAGAAAAATTATGGAAACACTGAAGGAACAATATATGAAAGAATTAGAAGGCATGAAACTTATATAGAAAGATATCCAAAACATTAAAAATTCTAGGGCCAAGGAGATAGCTCAGTAGAATGAATGCTTGCCTGGCAAACACACAGGCCTAAGTTCAATCTGCAGTTCTGATAAAAGAAAAGAAAAGAAAAATCAAAAATTCCATTGAAAGCCTGTAGAACTACTTCAACAAAACTGGAGATAAACTTTCAAATTTTGAAGACAGCATGGCAGCTAGCAATTTCAAAGGAAATGTTTCTTTAAAACAATGATGGACAAGGAAATTTGCAAAGAAAAATAATATAAGATTGATAGATGTCAATGATATAACAAGAGTCAACAAGATGACATAAAAAGATTATTGGTAAAAGTAATAGAATAAAAGTTTCCAAATATGGGGAAAATAATCTGACATACACACAAATGAGGCAAGTAGAACTCAGTCTAGCCTCAACCAAAATAAATCTACATCCAGGTACATAATAATCAAGATCCCAGAAACTCAACAAAAGAACTGAATACCAAACTGTTAGGAAAAAAAGAAACAGATCACCTATAAAGGAAAGACCATCAGAACTATAGGAGATTTCTCAAAATAAGCCATCAAGTCAACAAAAGCTTGGAATGAAATGTTTCAGGTCCTGAAGAAAACAATTTCCAACCAAGATTAACGTACCCTGAAAAAGTACCTTTCCAAATTAATAGAGAAAATAAGACATTTCCACAACAAAGAACTATTGAATAAATTCATGACCTCCAAACAAACTACAAAAGGAGTATTGAGGCTGGGGAGAGAGCTTGGGGGCCTAAGCGCCTACCTGGCAAACTCAATGACTCTAGTTTGATCCCTGGTACCTACCACATGCTGTGCTGGCCACTGAAACCAGGCATGGTGGTGCACCCCTGTAATTCCAGCATTAGGGAGGCTGAGAAAGGAGGATCACTATGAGTCTGAGCTACATAGCAGGACCCTGTACCAAATAAATAAATAAATCTTGAAAAAAAGAATACTAAAAGATATTCTAGAAAGAGACAAAAATGACTACAACTCTAAGAACAATAATAGAAAAGGACCGCCAAACAGAACAAACAATTAAACAGAAAAGTAGGGAACATACAGCAGGAACATGACATGACAAAGATAAGCTAATACATATCAGTTGTAACTGTTATGGTTTGTGTATACTTGTCCCCTCAAAGCTTCATGCAGCTTTAGGGTGGCTTCTGGAATTTGATTATTATAGGTGTGGATGCTGCACCTGCCCTGGGGTAGGTAATCTGCATTTCAATGTAAGGAAGAAAGAGATGTGAGCTGCTTGAGCTGCTGCTCCTCCTCTTTTGCTCTTGCTCTTGCTGCCACCACGAAAGGGTGCTTTCTGCTATGCGCTGCACTGCCTTGAACATAGCTGAATATGGACTGAAAACTGCAGTAACTATGAGCTAAATAAACCTTTCCTTCCTTCAATTTGAGTGTTGGGTATTTGTCCCAACAATGACAGAAGAGTAACTAATATACAAACATCAGTGTAAGTGCTTCAATTCACCAATTAAATGAAGCATACTGGATGTGAGGGCAATCTGACTGTGACATCTGTCACCCCAGTGATCTCCAGGGTAGAGTCAACTGATCTGGTTACCTAGGTGTGTGTCCCTTTCCTCCCTCAATGCTCCACATGTGTCCCTCACAAAGCTGCATGCTTGGTCAAAGAGGACAGCCACCACCAATAGAGGAGGACCATTCCTTAGTCTAGGGTTTATAAATAGCTGCATTCCCCTGTAGAACCTCCAAACAAGCTCAAAGAAGCATACTGGTAGAGTGGATCAAGCAACAAAATTCAACAATACGCTGTATGCAAGAAACACACTTAAATCAAAACGATATTCCTGTATTGCTGAGTACCATGAGCCAAATTCTGATTAACAACATCCATAGGATGCCACAGTTCTAGAAGATGGTGTTCTGTGGTTCTCTTTGCAAAGCAAAGTTTTTCTCATTTGCAATTTTGAGGCTGCAGTGGCTGGAGTCCTGATGGTTTTATGATGTCCTCAGACCATCCTTTCCATTGTCCTCTTCCAATATACTTGGGTTTTTATTACTGGTCTTTTCAGTGACCAATTTATCTTCCATTCCATCTCTACAAACCGCAACATTAGTGGAGCTTCCTTTATGGCCATACTCCAAATATTTTAAATCACTAGCTCGTGATTCTCAAGATAAGTCTGGTTAAAAAATCCCAACAGTAGCCATACCGCTGCCTCAATAGTAGATTCCCTTGAAATTTCTTCTGCCAGATTAATTAGTTCACTGCTGTTATTCTCAGTCTCATGTAAGGTCTCTGGATATGAACAAAATGCAAACAAACTTTCTGCTGAGATATAACATATATTGTCTGAAGTCCAACAACTAGCAGAAACACTTCTTCCCGGCAGAAACTTCCTGATTCTGGTCTTTATTGGTGCATTTTGCTTCGCATTCTGGTCTTCTGAGCTTTGCTCAGTATCTCTCATCAGGTACATCCCAAAATATTTCAGGGATTCTTCTTTAGCAGTTCTTTCCAAGACTTTCAACCTCTTCCTACAAGCCATTCCCAGAGGCTCCTGAACCACATACTCAGGTATACAGACAGCAGTGACCCCCCCCCCTTCTCTGGTACCGAATTCTGTCTTAATTGCTTTTCTTGTAAAGTCAAAATACCTAACATCAAAAGTTAAAGGAGGAAAGGGTTACTTCATTAATAGATTGTAGAACTTTTAGTTCACAGTTGGCTGGCTGCAAAGCTGGGTGAAATAGGAGAGGGGCACTACAGAGGAGAATAGTTCATGACAGACAGAAGACAGCAAGAGACAAGCAATGAGAAACAGCTGCTCTCTTTCTATCTTTTGCACTTTATCCTTAGCATTTCACCACACAAAAATCCCAGGATCAATACCTTCTACATCAAGACACCTCTGAAATGCCCACCTATGACCACAAGAAGTCTTGGGGTGACATCCAGTTACAAGCCATAACATGAAAGAAAGAAACATAATAAAATAATAAGCTGGAAATAAACTTTTCTTAATATCAATTCCAATGTAAAGATCTTTTCACTCATTTTTTAAAAACCTAGCTTGTGACTATTCCTGTTACTAAACAGTAGAAGACCTCTCAAGATCAGGAGGTTAATTCCTATTATATTAATCCTCTAAAAGTATGTTAGTGGTCTATTTATCTTTCTTCATCCATGGAAACTTTCATTTATTCATCCATTCCATTAGTGATAGCTTAATAGTTAACTTATTTAACAATACTTATCTGGTGCTCATTATCATAGGCAAGTAAAGATTCAGAAGTAAAAATGTACCCCCAAAATACCTGTTTTGGGGGAAAAATATATATTAATAGGCTGTTAGAACCCAAAGTGAAAATGAGGCAATAATAATCTGCATAACATATCTTCAAAGCATAAAAATAAAATAAAATAAATTATACATTAAAGAACGTGTGGAGACAGTGAAGTTTTCATGGATACTATTGTGCTCTAAGGATCATAATTCCTTTCCAAAAAGCCCTTAAGAAGTAGATAAAGCTGTAAACTTGAAGAGATTATTTCTCTAAACTCTAGTTTCTACATCGGTGACATGTGAAAATTGGACACAGTCTTCAAATTTTCTTCCCTCTAATTCTAGAACAGCAGGAAAGCAGAAAAATACCTGTCCACTCGCAGCGATCCTCAAGTTGTTACCTGCAGCTTCACAGTCACAGGGGGCTAAAGCACATTTCCTCAAAAGCTCCATTTTCTAGGCTTTTTATATTTTTAAGAGGTAGCACACAATTTGTACAAACACTTGAAAAATGATTGTAAGCAAAATGGCCAAATTCAAATGAAAAAGCCTAAAAAAAATCAAAATGCTCACAGAGGAAAACTTGCCCAGAGGTAAAAGGTTATTGTAACAGCAAGGGAATTTCTCAGGTATTGTAATAGTAGGCAGGTGCAAGGCAACAATCCGCAACACCACAGGGTCACTAGGGATGAAACCAGAGGTGGTGTGATGCCAGCTCTGAAGCAATTTGAAGCACATCTTGGGGCATACTCTCCGTCTGTTAAGCCTGAGTCTGTCCTTTTCCACTGTGCTTCCTGGGAGCAGGCCTCTTTGATTTCTTCAAGAGCCACTACAGGAGAATCAACAAGGGAAGCAAAATTAGGAGATAAAGTTGAGAAGCCATGTTCTTCTTGAGGCAGAATTTCAGTCTTATTAATAACATTGACCCATTACATAAAAAATTAAATGTGGTATGATTTATCTATCTTAACTGTCTTTATAAATTTTGACAGGAAGGGGAAGATGTAAGATCAGATTATTTGTTTAAATTTTTTCTCTAACCAATGGAGCTTTTCAAACATTTTTCATCTGATACTGTAGAAAATAATTTGATTTGGCTGCAAGGCAGGTAGAAAAATTACCAAATTTAATACATTTAAATGAATTTTGAATGCACAATAAATCAAGTCATGTCATATACCTCACTTTAATAAAGCAACTAAGGGCAAACTAAGATACATAAGTCACACAATTCTGTTCATCAGTACTTATACTTTCTGGAATTCTGAGAAGGCCTTCAAGAAACACATTTATATTGAACATTAGAATGGTCATCTTTTAGGGTTAGAGGGAAAGCAAAATACAATTGTCTGAACTGCCAGGAAGATTCTATTTTATACATATATGCCTGTGTAGACATGATGAATAAAAGCTGCATTTTAGAAAAGGAAGTGACTGCAAGAAAAGCCAACATTTTGGCCCTAGACTTTCAAGGTTAGTGAAGACTGAGGACATAGGAGAACCTGTACTGTAACATCCTGTAACACAGTGGTGTCCCAAATTTTCTGATAAAGGAGATTATGGGGCCAGAGAAGAAAGTGATCAATAATGTAGCATGTACCTAAGGAGAGTCACATGGAGAGAAAACATTCTCTCAGGTTTTCTCAGAGAGCAAATTGGTCAAGCAATGGCTGTGACTCATCCATGTGGCTGACACAGAGAAAGGATCTACAAAATGCTGCACAGGGTTTCAGGGTAAGTCCTGAGCATATTTGACTGACGCTGTCAGATACAGAAGTTACATTTTTTGTTATATAGGTCTTGCTTTATCTTGGTCTGAACCATCCAGCAGAAAAGTACAAAAATCAGCATAAAAAGTAAAGCCATATTAATATGCTAAGCTGTAAAAGGCTCAAGTCAACAATTTCTGACACTGACAGTCTTGCAGATAACCCACTACTATTATAGACTACTGGACTATATTAGATTTCTCTGCTGAATTCATATACCTACAATATATGAATGGCAATGGAATACACATCTCTGACAAAAGTAAACAAAAAGGGATATAAATGAAGGACCATTTGCAGTGAGAAAAAAATATATATTATGTATATACAAAATAGCATAAATACATGGCTACTTTCTCTTACTTCAATGAGAAAAATGTTTTGAACTAATAGTGTTTACACAACATATCATGTCTGCATCTTGTACTAGGAACAGGTACTGCAAAGACAACAATATGCAATGTAGTTTCATTGTAACTGTACTACTAAACTGTTTTGAAACTATCTCATTGCTACTTTCTTAATAAAATTATTAAAATATAAAAAAGAAGATGGCACACTAAGACATATGTGAAGCAAGATAAACATCTAAGAAATAAGTCAAAAAGGAGGTGACACGTTGAAAGACCAAGTGCAACATTATTTTTATGATTTATATTAAATTTAAAAGGTGGCATCCATTAGTAGAAATCCAATTTCTTCTCTGTGGTAATAGTGGTAAAATATTTTTTAAATTCACACTCAATCTTTACTCATTCATTCATTCATTCATTTAACAAATGGTTATTTAGAGCCTTCTGCTCTTTAGGCATGACTTTAATCATATAGCATTTCAATATACAAATATCACTTGCTTCAATGACTTTATCATATAAAGGGAAACAGACACATTTTCATTATAAAATGTAAATAAATTATAAAATTTGATAAATGCTAAATTAGAAATATGTTTAAGTTGCAAGCAAAAGAAGAAAGAATGATTAGGACTGTTTTGGGGTGATGAAGGTCAAAGAAAATTTTGGCAGGATGTTTCACTTGGATTAGTATTTCAAAGAACTTGGATTAGAGTTTGCAGATGGCTGCATTTCAGAAGAGGAATTAATGTGTCAAATGGGACATCAGAATGCACAAAGAAGTGGCAGAAAGAAAACTTGGGTCAAAAGAGCAGAAGTTCAAAGTAGTTTTGATAATTATGACTGATTTGATTTAATACATGGGATACAAAGATTGAAAGGACTTAACTGTCTTTATAAAGAGTTCTTAGAGAATATAAGAAGCTATTTCTGAGGTGAGAAATAAGATCATTAAACTTAGCTTCAGAAGTGCTACTCTATTACTTTCCTAGATATGCCGTAAGAAAATAAAACAATTTAAAACAAAAGAAATATGTTCTCCAACAATTTTAGACTCCAGAAGCCTGAAATCAAAGTGTTAAAATAGTTGTGTACTCCTGGGAAATTCAGAGGGAGAACATGCTCATTGCTGTCCCCCAGCTTCTGATGATGGCCGTCAATCTTCGATGCTCTTTAGCTTGTATTGGTGCAACTATTCTCCTCTCCTCTATGCATGTGGAATTCCCACTGTGTGTCTCTAGCTCTGTATCTGAACATCCCTCTTACAAGGATACCTGTTATTTTAGATTAAGGACCAATCTAACTCATTATGGCCTCAATTCAATTATATATCTCACTACCCACAAATATATATTTCATTACCACAAATAAGGCCACATTCACAAGCAGCAGGGGGTGCCTTGAACACACATTTGGGGGATACAATGTAACCCACAATAACATAGGAGAACCTGTACTGTAACAGCTGCAGCAAACTTACAAATAGAAGAATACATCAAGGAAAGATGGAATCAGAGAGATCATAAGAAGACTATTGCTGCCAGTTGGATAAGAGTTATTGAGAATATCAAAAAAGCAACAACTCTAGGAATAATGATATAGACATCCAGAATTATAATAAAGAGTATTTCATGATTAATACACAGAATATGGGAATGTAAAAATGTTACTACTCCTGAGTATGCAAGTGATGGAAATACATTAGCCTTACAAAGACCTACGTGAAGTTATTAGTATTTATCACCTTACTATAACTTAGATTTTCTGACTGCATGATTATCAGATTCCCTCATATCACGCATATCAAAAGGTGCTTCCTCAGTGGAATTGTCTTTCATGTTTTAAAGCACCTATGTGGTTATACATTCTCCTATTTCTTAGCAAACAATAAAGTTACCTGGTATATTTGTTCAAAGGCCAGAATTTGTCTTATCTCTAAATATTGTAAACCGCAGATTCCATGGTGGCAATCAGGAAGTAGCCTTATAAGAAATGCGCAAACCCCTGAGTGACAGTTAGAAAATAAGTGCACACCCTTCCAGTACTGATTGTGGCTCTCTCACTATCCAAATTTACTAAGCATAGAACACTAGGCAGTGTCATTAATTACTATTTAGTCAATATCATTTCAGATACACCATCCAGCTCTGCAAAATCCTATTCTCTATTCTCTATTGTAAGACAATTCCTCTGCTGATGATACGGAAAAGGTGTGCTCTGTCCTGTGAAAACTGTGCAGAAATAGAGCTCTCAGTCATTGTGCTCTATGGGTCTATGTCTAGAGTTTGTTTTCTTTACTATATAGTTAGATATTTAAGTTATTATATAGGCTAGACATTTTGGTAAGTGAAACCAGAGTGAAGAATAGGAGACTGTGTAAGTAGGAAGTAAATTGGTGATGAATACAGATTTGTAGGTCCTTATGTGTCTCAAGTATTTTCTCAATCAGTATCAACTTATCATTTCGTCAATGTGCCCAAAATATGCAAATACCAAATGGTATTGTTAAAGAAAGGCCTCAAACCACGGAAATGGTCCTGTTTTATAGTATTTTTAAGACCTTGTCGAGGCAGAATCTTTTAATGTGATTAATTCTAACCTTACTTTTGTGGTAAAAGTACAGTAACAGTGAGGTATAAATTTAGAAAAGATTATTGAATTCATTGTCTAGTTTACCAGTGTTACATACTTAATACTTTATTTTTTACTTAAGCAATTCTTATTCTCTATTTGTCCAGTTAAGGAAATGAGAGTCTTTCTTTTTATCATTTTTAGTATACTCACTATATTGCTCGATTCTACTGTGATAATTATATTATTCATCAATATAATAAATATTTCTGAGGACATGCTATCTACTGCCAATAAATTACATTTGAATATCTAAATAAACTTGCATATTTATTGATAGTCATATGTACTGTAATAGCTAGACCACTCTGTCAACTTCATTAGTATAAGAAGTTCGTGGACCAATCACAAAGGATTATGTATGGGTGTTTCTGTATGTTTCTGGAAAAGATAATATATGAATTGGGAAATTGAGTAAAGACCATTTTTATCAAAATGTGTGGGTATCATCAAATCCATTGAAGTCTTAGAGAAAAATAAAGCAGAGAAGGTGTGAAGTCCTTTATCTTTTAGCTGGCACACCTTTTTTTTTTTTTTTTTTTTTTTTTTGGTGGAACCAGGGATTGAACTCAGGCCCTTCCGCTTGCCAGGCAAGCACTTATCCCACTGAGCCATCTCCCCAGGCCCAAAGACACATTTATTTATTTATTTATTTTTCAGAACCAGGGATTGAACTCAGATCCTTGTGCTTGCCAGGGGAGCACTTATTCCACTGAGCCATCTCCCCAGCTGTAGCTGGCACATCTCTGTGCCCTTAAGCATCAGTGCCTCTGGTTCTCGAATATTTGGAGTTGAGTTATACTACCATCAGTTCTATTCTCATTCTTACAGACGCAGAGGGCAGACATCAGAACTTCTTGGAATCCACATCGCAGGAGCCAGTTCAAACAGTTTTAGTTTCTCTAAAGAACCTTGCTTAGTAAATTTACCAACATCATATTGTATTAGCCTACCATTTCTACAGCAATTCTAAGTAACCAAATCCCCTGAAAACAAACTTTTCTCTCCTTGTTCATGAATCTGCAGGTAAGATAAGACAGCTGTATTTTGGGCTATAAGTTCAAATGTGCTCTACTCTCTTATTCTTCAACTAGTGTTTACTCAGGATACATTCTACCCTGGCAGAAAAAAGTCTAGGAACCCAGGGTAAAACATGAATCATTCCCCCAAAATAAATAAAAGATGAAAACCTTTGTACACTTTGTCATGCACTTTCCTTGCCATTGGCCGAGATAAGTGGCACAGTTAAGCAGAAAATCACTATAATTAATTATACTTCCCCTCATTCTAGAAAGGTTCAAATTTTACCAAAGAAATATAAGAAGCAGGAACAATCTACTACCCATAGACACCAAAAATATTTAATTTTTAAAAATTAAGCATTCTTTGTCTGCATCCCTATTTCCAGTCATATTCTCTGTCCAAATCTCATTGTATCTCTGATTATATTACATAAACCACATTGCCTGTCATGGATGTGTCTAAATGTCCCCCAAAAGCCTCATTCAGTCTTAGGGTTAGGGTGCTTTGCAGAGGTTTCTGGATCTAGAATATATGGTACTTGGATGAAAGTTATGTGACTAATAAATTAGTCCACTGATTGGTTTGGCACAGGACTGGCTAGGATTAGTGGTATGAGTACTACACATGCCCTTGCACAGGTACTCTCATAAAATATAAGGGACTGAAAGAGGACTATGTGCTCTAGCCTGCCTGCTTGCCAAAGGCTATTTCTCTTCTGCAATGTCCCTCTTCCATAAGCCAAATAAATCTTTCCTCTTTTAACTTTGGCTGTATGGTATTTTGTCTCAGTAATGAGAAAAGTAACTAAGACAATGTCAGTCTCACCATCCCATTTTGATAGGTATTCAGTCCAACACTCTGAAATTGTCCCCTACTCCCCTATAATACTTTCTCTTTTGTACACTTCAGGATGTTTTAAGTAAGTTCTAGCAAATTAGGTAACTTGAAATTTCAAGTCTTATTACCCAAATCACCATTAAGAGCTTTCTTCATACATCATCATAATTCTGGAGCATGGGACTTAAATGCTTAACATATGAACTAAATTGTACCTCCCTTTTCATCCGAATCCGTGTGTCAAAACCCCAAGCCTCACTGTAATTAAATTTAGAGATAAACTTTAAAAGGAGGTAACTGAAGTTAAATGAAGTCATAAGAGAAGGATCCTAATCAGATAAAATTCAGTTTGACTTCCAAATTTAAAGGTCATAATTACCTGAATCCTAGTGTTTGTTCTTTAGCATGAGATCTATGTGCACACATGGTCATTGTTTGGTGCTGAAAGGGATTACTGTCAATGCAGTATTCACTAGTAATCAACTTTTTCTAAAGAATTGTTTGCAGATTGAAAATGGTAATTTACATCTTTCAGTGTATATTTGCAAAATTCCCATCTCCTACAGTTATACTAATACATAATGTAATTACTTTATTGCTAAAAATAAAAATACCAATAAATTTCAAGTTTTATAGCAATATATTTTATGATACTTGACTATTGAATTCCTTTATGATGTTTGACAATGACCTTAAACTTGACTGATATCTGCCTTCAAGCATTACATGCCCTATTAAAATTGGCATTTAAAGAACAGATTTATTGTTTGCTGATGAGATATTTCCTTTTATGTGGGTGCAGTACCTAGTTGTTCATTTTTGTCTTTTTGTCTAAGGTCAAATGCAGGATCAATTTAAAATTTTATAAGTCCTTGTCTAAAATTCTGCCCTACCGTAACACTGATGATCTACAAGTCTGCTTCAATCTCTCATTTCAATATGTGAGAGTTCTATTAGAATTTTAGGTGACAAATTGCTTGCAGCATGAAGCTGCAAAAAACAAATTAGAGAACTCCATAGCAGTGTTGTTAAGGCACTCTCGCTACCTATCAAACGGCGGAGTTTAAAATCAATTGGATTACACAAAATGCATTTTTCAGCCCAAGCTCATGTTTCTCCTTTTCATGAAAAATAAGGAAATTGAATGCAATATGGGTATGAAACACGACCAGATATCAAAAATTTTTAAGTCTTAAAGAATTAAAGACACCATTTTCAATAGCTAATGTGTCAGAGATTTCTTGGTTTCGTAAGATTTGCAGCTATTAAAATGTAAAAGAATGCCTCCTTTTAAAACATGCAATGAAAATTATGAATAGGGAGCCATATCTCCTAGTATTAAACAGGATACTATTTATATAAGCAGTATACCTTTAATAGTGGCATTAATTAACTCTTTGTTACCAATTAAATACCTGATTCAGTAAGATCCTTCTAGCCCATTCCATAATTAGGCTCATTTCTCTAATTACTTGATGATCATCATCTCCTAATCCCTAGTTTTTAAAAAATTCTATGTCTCTCATCGATGTCCCATTTTACATGATTACTACTTCATCTAGGGAATCCAGTGGTAACCTGTTATGACACTGATTCCATTGTTCAGTACAGTCTGGAAGTCATATTTAACCCCATTCATTGTGTTCCCTTCCCACATTAGGTTATTTACTGAGATTTATCGATTTTCATTTTTAATATGAGGTGCTTCTCTCTTTCTTCAACTACAATACCATCATTATTTTTTCAGAATTTCAACACCTTTTATGCAGATCATAGCTATCATTTGGATGCATGGTTTTACTCACTAAAGCATTCTACTTATTAGTCAGATATTTATATCATTGCACAAATTATTTTTGCCATTACTCTCTTCTCTTGCTAAAAAGTTATTGCAATTCTTAGAGGATAAACCTAACAGTACTCATCTGGCCTTATAAGCTCCTTTAAAATATGTTTGCTAGTTTTATTTTTAACTCCTCCTCTCATTAGTTCCCTACCATTCTTTCAGCTGATTCATTATTTCCTGAACATGGCAAAGTAGAACAACACTACTTGTGCTATCTCTACATTTTAAAAGTAATTTCTTCTATTTTCTACACAGTCTCAGCTCCCTAAATGCTTTGTAATGCTCT
Organism: Ctenomys sociabilis; assembly: GCA_004027165.1. NCBI lineage: Eukaryota > Metazoa > Chordata > Mammalia > Rodentia > Ctenomyidae > Ctenomys > Ctenomys sociabilis. The sequence continues at coordinate 48,046 of PVKA01012387.1, forward strand.
GGATCACATTTCTCAGTTTGCCTTAAACTCTAAGCCACTTACATTCTGTCACCTGTCTTCAGCATATGTAGCATCAACATAAATATTCCTGGGCTTAGTACTTTTCACATTCATTGCTGAGACAAAGTAACTGAGACCTAAAGTTAAAGGAGGAAAGTTTATTTTCCTTCATGGGTTGTAGAGGTTTTGGCCTCTGGTAAGCTGGTTCCAAGACATAGTGGAGTGGAAAGGAACATCACAGAGGATAAGATGCCCATGATGGGGACAGCAGGAAGCAGCAGCAGAAGCCCTGGAAGCAGAAGCAGCAAGTTTTCCTTTCCCTTTTATCCCAACCAGGCTATAAGCTTTTTTGATGATGCCACCCACATTCAGGCTGCATCTTCTCATAATCTACACTTCTAACTATGATAAACCAATTAGCAGACTAATCTACTATGACACACCCTTAATCCCACTATCACATACACACTAGATCCAGCCACTTCTTACAAGCTCAACCTATGTGCACCTAAGACTTCACGGGGATACAAGCCATAACATCTGTCTTTCTATGTCAGTAGTAATGTTCTATTGTTCTGAAGAGATAGTCTTTTTACTTTATTATATAATAGGTTATTTTGTTTTATATGTATGATATTACAGTATACTTAGTACGTCATATTGAAGACGATTATAACAATGATGTTGATTATAAAAATGACTGTCATAGAAATAATTTATTAATAGTCTTGAATTCTTGCCATTTGCATATTCAAGACTCCAATATTTTACTTCAGCCTGAGTTAAACTTGGCATAAAGTTTAGATAAATCAAGACAACAAAGGAGGTACACCTGGAAATCAAGTTAGGTTATGGAAAAGTGTGAGGAAACAGGGTTACACGTATCTTGGGTCACTAGACAGTGAGCAAAATGAGTGCAGAGACTACTTTCTTAGGAATTCGCCATGTTAGTATAGAGTAATGAATGCAACAAATACTGTGGTACAAGACTGCAGACAATTCGGATGTCCATAATACAGAAAACAAGATTTTATAGGAATGCAATTGAAATCCAAGTAGCCATGTGAAAAAGCAAACATAACAACACAGATAAAATAAGTATTTATTTTGTTACTTTTATTGCCCTTGGGGAATATTCACTGGGAAAATGTATAAAAACCTTCTAATACTCTGAGAATTTCCGTATCTTAATCCTTTGTTGATTATGTAAGTATATGCAAATATAAAAACAGTCGTTTTTTTTTTCTAGTGTAAACATAGACACTTAAGACTTAGAAATTGTAATCATACTATGTAGTAAAGTAAGAACTTTAATGTACAAGTGAATTACATTTTTGATGATGTAGAAAAACTTTTTATGTCCTGATCATTATCATCACCTCTCAATAAATGGTAGCTATTATTTTCTGCAACACACTGTGAGTACATTATTTCATTTACATTACACAGATGCTTGGTAAGTTTAATTCTACGATCTTTAAATATGAGGTAACAGAAGTCGAGAAGTCAAGTGACTTTCTTATTAGCATATATAGTGAGCACCACAGCTAATATTCAAAACAGATCTGTCTGAGGGTAGATCTGGGGTCCTGTTAATTATTTTATTTTATTGTCTCGGAATACTTGGACATTAAAAATAACTATAGATGAAAGGACTTTGAGAAGTGTTGGAATAATACTACTTTATGTTTCTCTCCTAGTTCTGTGCTTTACACAAAATGAAATAAAGACTGAAACATAGAAAGAAACATCCACTGTATAATAGGACACACATAGTTAATGTGAAATTAAAAAAAAAAGAAATCTTGAAGCTCAGGCCTTGCAAGTGTGGGAGTGAGCTCATACACTCCCTTGCACCAGCGGATTAAGTTCAGGTGAGCCCTTGAGTGAGTCTTGCTGCTTCATTCTCAGACCCTTTCTGTCCTGCTCCCTCACTTTCTCAGGAAATCTCCAGCCCTCCCATCTGGCCCAATTTCAGGCCCAACGAGTGTGAGGTGAGCTCCTGTGCCCCCCCTGCACTGATGGATGGAGACCAGGCCATCCTCTGACTGAGTCCTTCACTACATTCTGGGGACGCTTTCAGCCCTGCTCTCTGGGGAAAGCTTCACCCCTGCCATCCACTCCAAGCCCAGTTCCAGCAATTGTGTGGGAGAGCTTCTGGGCCTCCCTGCACCCCTGGACCAGGGATACAACAAAGGAGCACCACAGATTCACTAATGTGAAAGAGGGGCACAACAGGTTCACTTCCAAGGACTGCAGCAGGAAGAAGCCTAACATAAGAGGTAGACCCAAGTCAGGAATAACTGGATAAACTCAAACTTAATAGATCTGTACCTGAACTTCTGTAGGTGCTAAGATTATAACTGCACCAAATCTCTATACAAAAGGTCAGAAGTCAGAGATATATGAAATGAAAAAGAGGAGGAGCAAAATGCAATCTCAGGCCTTGAGCCTACCCAGAACAAGTGCAGAGGACCCTAACTTAGCTGAAATGTATGAATTAATTGTGGCAGAAGTAAATAAGCAACAGCAGAAAGGTATACAGGAACTTAAACCAGAATTAATTTCTGAAATAAAAAAAGAAGACCCTAAATTCATAGCATCAGAAGTAAAGAATCAAATACAGAAACATACGGAGGAAACACAAAGTGAAAAAGCTCTGCAGAAAAAAACATGACAGAGGCAAAGCCATACAGTTATATGTACAAGATGGGCAAGGCAATGGTTCTCAGAATCCTGAGAAGATTTTCAAATCTATCAGTTAATTGGAAAGATTCTCACCCTAACTAACTATATACGCTGGTACCTGTGAACTAAGCAACTGCACTGAAGATGGCAATTGGTAGTAGCAGGTTCAGGCTGGAGTGCCTGTCATTCTGGTCTTCTGAATCGGTGCTGCTTGCCATGACACGTCAGTTGCTGCTGAGCTGACTCTCAGGTAGATGTTCGTTTAAAAAGGAGTGGGGTGGTGAATGAAGGCAGGAGAGAGAAAAAGGAGTGATTCGGGACTGCCCCGCTACAATGCTGTGTATATGTTTAGAATTGCAAACTTATGTGTAAACATATATAATTGTTTATTCCTATTTTTAAAATATATTTTAATTTGTTTTATATTTTACATTATATTTTGTAGGAACTTAAAGTTTAACATATCAATATTTGGTGAAAAATACGTGTTCCATGTTAAGCCTAAAATGTTCGATATTCAGATAGATAATGACGTTAAGCTCAACAGCCTAGGATGTATGTGAATAATAATAAGCTTCTCTTCTGGAGGGTTAACAATCTAAATTTGCAGACCTAAAATTAGAGAAAAAGGAGGGCCACAAGGACAGCTAACATTTTGGCCATAGACTTTCAAGGTCAATTAAGACTAAGGACATACGGAAACCAGTACTGTAACATCATGCAACTCAGGTGTGTCCCAAATTTTCTGATCAAGGAGAGTATGGGGCCAAAGAGGAAAGTAATCAACAATGTAGAGTGTGCTTAAGGAGAGTCACCTGGAGAAAAAACATTCTCTCAGGCTTTCACAGAAAGCAAATTGGTCAAGCAATGACGGCGACTCATCCACATGGCTGACACAGACAAAGGATTAAAATAGTGCAGTACAGTGTCTCAGGATAAATCCTGAGGGGATTAAGCTGACCTTAGTCAGATATAAAAGCTGTGTTTCTTGTTACATAGGTCTTGCTTTATCTTGGTCTTAACCATCCAGCAGAAAAGTAGTAAACCGCAGTATAAGAAGTAAAACCACATTATTTTGCTGAGCTGTAAAGGACTCAAGTTGACAACTTCTGACATTGCCAGACATACAGAAAACCCAGTACTATTATGGACCACTGGATTATTTGAGAGGTTTTTTTTTTTTGTTTGTTTGTTTGTTTTGCTGAACTCACACACCTATAATATTTAATTGACAAAACTAAACAAAACAGGGGATACAAATGAATGATCATTTTGTATCTGTATATTCAAAATGGTTAAGATAGATATACAGCTACATTCTCTTAATTCAGTGAGTAGAAGGATCTGTTCTAAGAGTGTTTGTAAATAGAATATCAAGTCTGCATTTTATACAAGTAACACTAACAAAACAATATCCAATGTATTAATTATTGAAACTGTCCTACTAATTTGATTTGAAAATGTTTCATTGCTATTTTTTTCTCAATTAAAATATGAAAAACAAACAGAAATCTCACCGCAGATTTTTACCACAATGAATTTTGAAGGGTTAGCTTTAGAAAATTAGCAATGAAGGAAATTTTTAAAAATGAATTTTTTAAAAGAGCAACATCTCCTAATGGGAAGGTCTGAGACAGAACAAAACGTACAAAGTAATGTAAAAGATGTAGGTAAATATTTTTAAATTATTTATGAAAGAAAAGAATAAGGATTATGTAGAATTTAAGGCTAAAAATAAATAATAAACATTTTGTTTAGCCATCTTCCACAAGGTAGGAATAATTACATATAAAACATTTTAAGTTCACAGTATGGTTTAGGAAAATCAATTTGTTCAATGTCCTTTGGTATGAAAGGTATTATAATGTAATGGCATAAACTAAATAGAAGTACATAAATTCCAAAGAGAAGAAATACAATAAACACAAAAATAAAAAAGTAAAAAATGTTTGTGGCTTGTGTCTATTTGTTTCCCCAAAGCCTCATGTAGTCACTGGGGCAGACTCTAGAGTTTGTGATTAATTCATGTCCCAATGCAGGAATTATGGGTGTGAGTGCACCCAAGTTGCATACAACATTAGCAAGGCTTGTTCACTGCCACAGCCACTGCTCCTTCCTTTGCTCTTTGCTAATTTCTGCCACCAAGAACTTCTGCCCTCTGCCAAATGCTACTCTGCTTTACAGCCAAACAAGTATAGGCTGAAACCTCCACTCACTGTGAGCTAAATAAACCTTTCACTACTGAATTTTGGTGTCGGGTATTTTGCCCCATAAAAGAGAAAATTAACACAAAATTTGGTACTGAGAGGTGGAGTTGTTGCAGTGACTATAACTGCCCATCTCATCCAAAAGCCTCTGAGAATGGCTTATGGGAAGAGATAGGAAAGGTTCAACAATGTCACCTGAAAGAGAAGTGCCAGAATGCCTTTAGCTGTTCTATATGGGAGATTCTGGTTAGAGCTCAGAAGACCAGAATGCTAGTAAAAATCTTGTCTGTGCAGACCAGGCAGGAGAGGTTTCTGCTGGGAAAAGGGATGGCATTGGTTGTTGGATTCCAGGTGATATGCTTTTGGCTTGGCAGGAAATTTGTCTGCATGTAGCTATGTCCAGAGACTTTGCCTGAGTCTGAGATTAAGTGCAGTGGAACTGGATAATCTGGCAGAAGAATTGACAAGTCAGTCAAATGTTGCAGGCATAGCATGGCTGTTGTAGGGGGCTTTTAGTGAGATTTATATTGAGAGTCAAGAGCAAAGAATGTAGCAAGATGATTTAAAATGTGAATTTGGCCAGAAAGGAAGAGCCAATAAAGCTGTGGATTGCTGAGAAAGAACAAGATAATAGAAGAGATATCCTAAGGCCATCATGAGAAACAGGAAATCTCAAATATTTACAGCCTTAAAACTGCTAAAGTGAAAGACTTTAGTTTGAGGCGAAAGCTGCAAAGCAACATGCTCCAGAATGCTAGTGGTAGCCACACCAGGTTTCAAATCTGGATACTTCTCCATCTGGCAGCAGACCTTTGCATCATCTATGTGGCACTGGTTTTAGGTGCATGAAGAACACAAGAGTACTGACATTAAGAAGGCTTGCACCTTGATTGCATATGGCCAGGGAGAACAGGTAGTGTGCCCCTGGTAGGGCAGTGTGTGAAGCAAAGAATAAGAAGCTTAATGTGCATGGAAATAACAGAAGTTTGTAAAATCCAGAAACATGGATCATCTAAGAAAAGCCACAAGGAAAGAGCAAAGCAGGCCTACAAGAGAAGCCACAGAATCTGCCACCAAGAATGGCATAGAGTGGAGTCACATGGAGTTCACAGTTTGTTACAGGTTTCTTTCTATGTTCTGCATGGACCTACAGGACTTAATGTTGCCCTTCTGAATTTTGAACTTGCTTTGCTTCCAATGCTTTGTATCCTACTATTTGCACCTTTCGGAATGGTATGTATTCTCTGTGCCACTGAATGTTGAAAGCATTTAACTTTTCATTTGTATAGGAGCCCATGACTAAGAGTTTGCTTTAGATCTTGCAGGAAACTTGGACTTGGTCTTTTCAGCACTGCCAGAATTTTAGCAAGTCTCAGAGATGGACTACATATCTTTTGAATAAAGTTATGCACATAAGTCTTTGGGGACCCAGAGCAGAATATTATGCTTTGTATCTAGCTGTCCCCACAAAGCTTCATCAGTCACTGGGGCAGGGTTCTAGTTTGTGACTAATTCATGCTCCAATGCAAGGATTACGGGTGTGAATGTTACACCATCCTCCAGTGAGTAATCTGCATACAATATAAGGAAGGGAGGGAGGCTTGTTAGCTGCCACAACCTCTGCTCCTCCTGACCTCTGCCAAGTGCCACTCTGCTTTATAGCCTGCCGAATATGGACTGAATCGTCCATAAACTGTGAGCTAAATAAACCTTTCCTTCTTTAATTGGGTATTGAGTATTTTGTCCCTGCAATGAGAGAAAAGTAACTAAGACAATCTTTCAGAAGAAAATGGAATAAATAAAACCACAAAAAATATAGGGAGGAAATAAAGTTAAAAGTCATAATAAAGATCAATTAAAGTTGTCAATTAAAAACATATTATCACTATGTCAAGCTCTTTACTCTCCAATTTCTACCGTCTTTACTCTTTGGCAGTAAGCTCTATACCCAGATTTCCTCAGGCACTTGTTACTTTTATGAATTAACTTATTTATTTTGCCAGAACTGCGGGTTGAAACCAGGCCATTACACTTGCCAGGGAAGCACTTATTCTACTGAGCCTTCTCCCCGGCCCCTCTTAGGCACTTGTTATTGTTCTATCCAGTGAAATGAAATTTTTAAAGTACAATTTGCAAACATTTTCCGTGTAATCATTCCACATGGGTTTTTCCATAGTTCTTCTCCTATTCTTAGATACATGAAAAAAGAAGTTCCCACAGAATTATACTGTGAAGGAAACTGGTCACTTATATGATAAATAAAAAAGTTTCCACTGTGCTCACTATTAGGCTTCTCATACATGTTACATAAACTTTGCATAAGATATCTCTCTCCATATATATTTTTCCAAATTAAAGTTGTGCTAAGAATGCAAGCATGGTTTAACTTTGTTCAATCCTATTAATATAATTTCTTGCCATAAAATATTAAAAGAATCAAAAATAGACAAAATTAAATCAAACTAAAATTTCCACACAGCAAATGAAAAAAATTAACAGATTTTAGAGGCACCCTAAGAATGAAATACTGTATCTTCAAAGAATATATTTGATAGCAGTTAATATTCAACATATATAAACAAAATATAATTGTAAAAATGGACAAAAGACAGAAACAAAAATTTCTCAGAAGATACAACTGGTCACCAGTTTATTAAAAACACTGAATAGCTCATGAATCAATTAATAAATACAAAAAGACTGAATAGCTTCTTGCATCTTACTAGGTCTTAATGAAATGAAATTAGGAATTAACAGAAAAATTATATATATAAAGAAGGGCTGGTGAGATAGTTCAGTGAAATAAGCACTTGCCTGGCAAGCTCAAGGTCCTGAGTTTGATGCCTGGTACCACCAAAAAAAGAAAAAAAGAAAGAAGATATAAAAATACACGGAGATTAAACAATTCATTTTTGAACAATAAGTAGGTCTTTCACGTAATCATGGAGGTGCTTGCTTAGGTGGAGCGTAGCAGCCGGGGTTCGATCCCTGAAGTGCCCTTCTGGCCTCACACAAAGGGCACACTGAGACAGCCGTGCAGACTGGGCATGGTGGCACATGTCTGTAATCCCATCACTTGGGAGACTAGACATAGGAGAATCATTGGAGTCTGACCTATGTAGTGAGACCCTGTACTACCTGTAGACCCTGTCCTAAATACAGTATAAAAAAAGAAAAGAAATCCTGGAGGAGGGCCAGTGAGATAACTCAGTGATCTAAAATGCCTGCTTAGGCAAGCTTAGGTAGGCACTAGGAAGCACAATTCTAACCCTGGCACCAAACTCAGCACCAGCCACACCCTCAGGGAGGGCTGAGCTAAAAAAGTAAAGAAAGAAATCATAGAGGAAAAGTTTAAAATTTCTAGAATCAAATGAAAATAGAAATAAAACAGAATGAGTTCTTCAGGATATAGCAAAGGAAGTTTTATGAAGGAAGTTTACTGCTATGAATACCAATATTCAAAAGTCCAAGATATTAATAAGCTTCTCTTCTGGAGGGTTAACAACCTAAGTTTGCAGACCAAAAATTAGAGAAAAAGAAGGGCTGCAAGGACAGCCAACATTTTGCCCTAGCCTTTCAAAGCTGGTGAACACTCAGGACATAGGAGAACTTGTACTGTAACATCATGAACTCAGTTGTGTCCCAAATTTTCTGATCACGGAGATTAAGGGGCCACAGAAGAAAGTGACTGATGATGTACAGTGTGCCTAAGGAGAGTTACGTGGAAAGAAAATATTCATTCAGGCTTTCACAGAGAGAAAATTGGTCAAGCAATGGCCATGACTCATCCACATGGCTGACACTGACAAAGGATCTGCAAACTGCATTACAAGGTTTCAGGGTAAATCCTGAGGGGATTTGACTGACCTTATCAGATACAAAAGCTACATTTCTTGTTACATAGGTCTTGCTTTATCTTGGTCTTAACCATCCAGCAGAAAAGTATAAAAATGAAGTATAAAAAGTAAACTTATATTAATATGCTGAGCTGTAAAAGGCCCAAGTCAACAAATTCTTACATTGTCAGTCCTATGAATAACCCACTACTATTATGGACTGCAGGACTATATAGGAATATTTTGCTGAATTCATACACCAACAATATTTACATGATAATGGAATGTTCTTCTTTGACAAAACTAAACAAAAAAGGGGATACAAATGAACGACATTTTGTATCTGCACATTCAAAACAGTTAGGATAGATATACAGCTACACTCTCTTAATTCAATGAGTACAAAGATTTGTTCTAATATTGTTTGTGGACAGGATATCATGTCTGTATCTTGTACAAAGAATAACCACTAAAACAAATATGCAATGTATTAATTATTGAAACTATCCTACTAATTGTTTCTGAAACTGTCTCATTACTATTTTATTCTCAAAATTATTTTTTTAAAAATGAACTTAAGGGGTATAGAAGGAAATCATGATGTGTGGGTATGGACAGTACAGTTGGGATAGATATGCTGTGCTTCTACATAATTCTGTGAGAGGCAAGATTTGCACAAATGATGGTTGGACAGGATATTATGTCGGCTTCTAGTACTATGGACAACCCTAGGAAAATAACAAGGTAGGAAGTATTAATTTTTGAATCTTTTATATAATTCAGGTATAAAAAATAAGACACGTAAACAGCTACACACTCTTAATTTACTGATAAGAGACATCTGCTATAATAATGTCTGTAAGTATAGTATCAGGTATGCACCTTGTACTATACCAAAACATTATGAAAACAGTTTGCAGTGTATTAATTTATCAAATCCATCCTGTTAAGGTGTCTTAAAACTGTCTCATTGATATTTGTACTTCAACAAAATAAAAAATAAATAAATAAATAAAAATAAAAAATGAACTTAAAGATGCAACTGAAAATCTCAGAAAAATATAAACAAATAAAACCTAAATCCAACAGAAGTAAAGAAATAATAGGAGGACAATTCACTAGGGCCCCCCTCCTATCCCTCTCCCAGACATAATCTTTCTTTCCTTCAATAAATATATTCTGCTCACAAAA